>JAVIAB010000139.1:7532909-7742909 GCA_032433765.1 Megaustenia siamemsis | reverse complement strand
GCTCATAGGAACGCCCCAGTTCAAAGGAACGCCCCAGCTCATAAGAACTGCCCAGCTCATAGGAACGCCCCAGCTCATAGGAACGCCCCAGCTCATAGGAATGCCCCAGCTCATAGGAACGTCCTAGCTCATAGGAATGCCCCAGCTCATAGGAACGCCCCAGCTCATAGGAACGCCCCAGCTCATAGGAACGCCCCAGCTCATAGGAACGCCCCAGCTCATAGGAACGCCCCAGCTCATAGGAATGCCCCAGCTCATAGGAATGCCCAGCTCATAGGAACGCCCCAGCTCATAGGAACGCCCCAGCTCATAGGAACGCCCCAGCTCATAGGAACGTCCTAGCTCATAGGAACGCCCCAGCTCATAGGAACGTCCTAGCTCATAGGAACGCCCCAGCTCATAGGAACGCCCCAGCTCATAGGAATGCCCCAGCTCATAGGAACGCCCAGCTCATAGGAACGCCCCAGCTCATAGGAATGCCCCAACTCATAGGAACTCTCCAGCTCATAGGAACGCCCCAGCTCATAGGAACGCCCCAACTCATAGGAACGTCCTAGCTCATAGGAACGTCCTAGCTCATAGGAACTCCCCAGCTCATAGGAACGCCCCAGTTCATAGGAATGCCCCAGCTCATAGGAACGCCCTGCTCATAGGAACGCCCCAGTTCATAGGAATGCCCCAGCTCATAGGAACGTCCCTGCTCATATGAACTCCCCAGCTCATAGAAACTCCCCAGCTCATGGAAACGCCCCAGCTCATAGGAACGTCCCAGCTCATAGGAACGTCCCAGCTCATAGGAACTCCCCAGCTCATAGGAACGCCCCAGGTCATAGGAACTCCCCAGCTCATAGGAACGCCCCAGGTCATAGGAACTCCCCAGCTCATAGGAACGTCCCAGCTCATAGGAACTCCCCAGCTCATAGGAACGCCCCAGGTCATAGGAACTCCCCAGCTCATAGGAATGTCCCAGCTCATAGTAACGCCCCAGCTCATAGGAATGCCCCAGCTCATAGGAACGTCCCAGCTCATAGGAACTCCCCAGCTCATAGGAACGCCCCAGGTCATAGGAACGCCCCAGCTCATAGGAACGCCCCAGCTCATAGGAATGCCCCAGGTCATAGGAACGCCCCAGGTCATAGGAACGCCCCAGGTCATAGGAACGCCCCAGGTCATAGGAACGCCCCAGGTCATAGGAACGCCCCAGGTCATAGGAACGCCCCAGGTCATAGGAACGCTCCAGGTCATAGGAACGCCCCAGCTCATAGGAACGCCCCAGCTCATAGGAACGCCCCAGGTCATAGGAATGCCCCAGCTCATAGGAACGCCCAGGTCATAGGAACGCCCCAGCTCATAGGAACGCCCCAGGTCATAGGAACGCCCCAGCTCATAGGAACGCCCCAGCTCATAGGAACGTCCCAGCTCATAGGAACGCCCCAGCTCATAGGAATGCCCCAGCTCATAGGAACGCCCCAGCTCATAGGAACCCCATTAAAGTTTGACAAAGGCGCGGTGCAGAGGATAATGTCATACTACATTTCTGTGGTTAGAAATCATAAAATGACAGCATCCACTTGGGCATAATATTGTTAGTACATAAACGAGTTTATTCATGATAGTGTTATCTTTGCTGTCATTTATTATCTTATACCATATGTCTTGGAGCTCTGTAAATTAATAACAATGAATATAAAATGAATACAAGGAGCAAGCTATTCCACTCACGACCGGCCTAATATAATTTTGCTTGTTAATCGTGCAGGCCACATCAACGTCCTTGACTTTGACGGAAAATCTTTTAAGTGACAACTCTTAGCACACTGTTGTTTTTTTTTGTTTGCTTGTTTGTTTGTTTTTTTTTTGTTTCATGGAAAATACAAGAATCAGAGATTACCCGATCTATTCGATTGTAACTGCCATGATGACTTTGTTGTATATAATCAGCTGGAAAATGGGGCCCCGAGTGTCAAAAGTTTGGGAAGCACTGCTCGGCGCTTCACGGCAGAAGAGTTGGAAGCTGTTAACGATCAACAGCTGATGGCTTACGCCAGAATCGGTGAACCAGAACCATCAAGACCTTACTCCACCTCTCCATGGTGCCTCCAGAAACAGACTAACCTGTCCAGTCTGGCCAAGCGAAGAGACAATCCGGTACTCAAAAACAGCGTGCTGAAATCGGATGTGTTGGGCCGAAAGGCGCAAATATCACAGTTTTACTGCAAACTACAGCACAACGTATTTCATCATCATCATCATCAAGTAACGTGCCTGCTGTCCTAGGTGATCATGTCTCTCCACAACTTTCGATCTCAACAGTTATTTTTCTTTTCCGTTGTTGACCTTCTGTCAAGCCATTCCTTTAAGCTGTCTGGTATCTTTTCTCTTTTCTTCCCTGAATCTCTTCTTCGCTCGATTGTTCCACTTGTCACAATATATTGCACCTATATCAAACTATCTACGCCTGTACAGCGTAGCTACGCCCACGTAACGTCCTTCTAAAGAGAGATGACGGAGAGGACAATCAATCCCTATAGCAATCATCGCGTGAACGACAAAAATAAAGAATGAACTACTTGCCCTCTGATACTTTCATCTCTCAGACTTTCTCAGAATGTTTTATCAACGGAGAAATGTATCAGTAATCCTTTAGTAGACATCTTTATGTCACTGTTTGTTTACACAAACATGATACTTCCCTTCTTTACGTTCCATATAAAATATTTGATTTTATGTTTATTTGATCGATGTACATAGTGTGTGCTCTGTTTGTTATCGTCTACTTACTCAGTGATTCTGTCATCTTCATCTTTATCTAACATTCACTTTCAATGATTGAGAGGCAAGACTTACCACTCTATGTCAGCGTGGTCGTATTCGCTGGTGCCAGTGTTCATCCAGGGTTGGTTTCAGTGGCTCCGTCAATCAGGCTTCCACTCGCTTGACCCCCCGAATCTATGAAAGATCTCCGGCTGTTGAATGATTGAGCTATTTCTTGATCTGTCTTCCAGCTAACCAGGTGTTCGTCCCGTTTTATTTCCCCCGTCTGGGCCTCGTTGACTGACACTGCCTCCATCCCTTGCTTCTCGGTTCCTCGCTGTTGTCAGACGTTTCTGTCTCCGTTGAATGTTGAACGAACATTCCGAGAAAGTAATTAGGTTTAGCCTAACCTCCGTGCTTCTGTTTACTAGCTCCATCGTTAAGAGGAAAATGGAAGGCACAAAAATAACTTAAACATTTCATAGAAGAAATCATGAAAATAATGAAAACGTTACAAACATGTGTCCCAAAGGGGGATATACAAGTTAGAAAAATTTTAATGGAAATAGAAGGAATTAACTAGGAGTGGTTGTTGAATATTTTAATAAATTAGATTGAGAAGAAACACAGGAGAGAGAGGGGGGGGATATAGTTAAAGAGAGAGGGGGGGATATAGTTAAAGAGAGAGAGGGGGATATAGTTAAAGAGAGAGAGGGGGATATAGTTAAAGAGAGAGAGGGGGATATAGTTAAAGAGAGAGAGAGGGTTATATAGTTAAAGAGAGAGAGAGAGGGATATAGTTAAAGAGAGAGACGGGGATATAGTTAAAGAGAGAGAGAGAGGGGGGTATAGTTAAAGAGAGAGAGAGAGGGGGTATAGTTACAGAGAGAGAGAGGGGATATAGTTAAAGAGAGAGAGGGGGGATATAGTTAAAAAGAGAGAGGGGGATATAGTTAAAGAGAGAGAGAGGGGGATATAGTTAAAAAGAGAGAGGGGGATATAGTTAAAGAGAGAGAGAGAGAGGGGGATATAGTTAAAGAGAGAGAGAGGGGGATATAGTTAAAGAGAGATGGGGGGGATATAGTTAATGAGAGAGAGATGGAGATAGGGAAGGAAAGTTAGAGACAGCAACAGACAGAGATTGACAGAAAAAGAGACAGAGAGGAAGAGAGAGATAGAAAGAGGGAAAGAGAAAGAGTCAAAGAATGGGAGAGGGATAAAGCGAGAAAGAAGGAGATAAATAGAAAGAGTGAATGATAAAGAGAGAATAGAAAAATGAAAAGAAGGAAAGAACACAGAGAAAGAAAAAGCGAGACAGAGTTCGATAAAGTGAAAAAAGAGGGAGAAATTGAAAGTGGATGAAAAGGCAAAAAGAAAGAAAAAAGAGAAAGAGAGGAGGAAAAGTGAAAGAAGAAGAATGACAGAGAGAAAAAGAAAACAAAAGTAGAAAAGGAGCCAGAAAGAAAGAAAGAAAGAAAGAAAAGAATAAAGGCCAAGTGGTCAAAGCAATCGCCACGACGTGTGAGATTCTGGATTTTTATTTCTTCCCCGATAGAAAAAATCCTTTCTGTCTACAGCGGGTTTCGAACACCGTACGTCGACTTTTCAGCCCGCAGAACAGTGGTTTTATACACATGGACACGCACAATGTGAGAACAGTGGTTTTATACACATGGACACGCACAATGTGAGAACAGTGGTTTTATACACATGGACACGCACAATGTGAGAACAGTGGTTTTATACACATGGACACGCACAATGTGAGAACAGTGGTTTTATACACATGGACACGCACAATGTGAGAACAGTGGTTTTAGACACATGGACACGCACAATGTGAGAACAGTGGTTTTATACACATGGACACGCACAATGTGAGAACAGTGGTTTTATACACATGGACACGCACAATGTGAGAACAGTGGTTTTATACACATGGACACGCACAATGTGAGAACAGTGGTTTTATACACATGGACACGCACTCCTTGTGTACATTAGAGCTGGTCAAAATTGACTTTCTCCGCCCCTCACACTTCCCAGAAGCAAAATCATCGTTGTCTAGCGAGTAGGGATCGAAAAAGAGAGGCAATCTGGTACTCAAGAATGTCTTGCTGAAGTCGGATATGATTGGCCGAAAGGCGAAAATATCTCAGTTATAGTGCAAACTACAACCGACCACATCAGACCGAAAGAAAGACACAGGCGGATAGATAGATAGACAGACAGACAGATAGACAGATAGATAGACAGACAGACAGACAGACAGACAGACAGATAGATAGATAGATAGATAGATAGATAGATAGATAGATAGATAGATAGATAGATAGATAGATAGATAGATAGATAGATAGATAGATAGATAGATAGATAGATAGATAGATAGACAGACAGACAGACAGATAGATAGATAGATAGACAGACAGACAGACAGACAGACAGACAGACAGACAGACAGACAGACAGATAGATAGATAGATAGATAGATAGATAGATAGATAGATAGATAGATAGATAGATAGATAGATAGATAGATAGATAGATAGATAGATAGATAGATAGATAGATAGATAGATAGATAGATAGATAGATAGATAGATAGATAGATAGATAGATAGACAGACAGACGGGTGGGTGGGTGGGTGGATGGATGGATGGATGGATGGATGGATGGATGGATGGATGGATGGATGGATGGATGGATGGATGGATGGACGGACGGATCTATGGATTGATGGATGGATTGATTGATTGAATAACTGATGAATGGATGAATGGATGGATTAATGGATAGATAGATGGATGTATGGATGGATGGATGGATTGATTGCTTGATTGAATAACTGATGAATGGATGGATGGATGGATGGATGGATTAATGGATAGATAGATGGATGGATGGATTGTATGGATGGATGGATGGATTGATTGATTGATTAACGGATTGATAGATGGATGGATGGATATATTTGCGCTTTGCTGTGTTCTGAAGTTGATAGAAGGACAGGAACAAGCTCGACAAATGAAGTGACGAACGTAACGTAAGCTCCCTTCTGTATCGCCCTAACAATTGCCTACTCTCTCTATCCCTTTCCTGCCCCTCCAGCACAATTAACCGCATGAACCTGTACCCTACAGTTTGTTCAGCTCATCTCTGGGCCAGGTTTTCTTAAAAGAAAGAACACAAATTACAAATTCTTTTTATTTTTCAATTTCATGATCATTCATCACTTCTACCTGTCTTCTAGCAAACTAAACGAACCCGGGTTGTTTTGTATTTCCCAAGAGAGGGTAGATTTAGAGTTAACGTTTCCCACAAATTAATTATTTTTTTTATCTTTTTCAATGGAATGTTATTTTACAGGTTGAACTCAATTGTTTTTGCTCCTGTTGCAGAAACGGTCACATGATAAACATTTAGGAAGAATAATAACAGAATAGGGAAGGTATCACAAAGAAACAACAAGTACAATAATGTGTAGATCTAGAAAGAATGGCTTTTGATACCTTAAAATACAAAGCTTATCTTGTTGTATGTTTGTTCCTGCTGAAGGCCTTTTGAGCAGAACGTCGATCTAATTTATGTCGTCCACTAATTACGTAAAGCTTTAACGATATCGTTTTTTTTTTCTCCTTTTTTCGATATATATATATTTTTTTAATTTCTCCAATACAAAGATTATATGAAGGGGAGACACGAGAATGGCAAGAAGCTGACCCAGAGCAAGATGGATCGACTACATCAAAGAAATGCTCCAACAATATAATATGGTAATGGTTGAAGTTGATAGTAGGGTGAGAACCATCTTGTATCTTCATCTAGCATTGGTGACTGTGGGGAACAGGCAACTAATTGCAGTGTTGCGGTAAAGCTGGTATCAAGGAGCCAGTAATGGGGTGTGGTGTACACTCCAAGATATGGTGACAGCTTTATAAAAAAAAGGAACACAACAAAATACTGACGTTTCAGCCTGCGGCCTTCTTCAGAATACGGGGACAACAACAACAAACGGTGGAGTACAGATGTCTATAGCTACATGTTGGATGATAATGTTAGGGAGAGGTGGACGGAGAGATGAGAGATAGGATGGTGAGAAGAAGAAGAGATGTGTTACATAAAGGTGACTGTGGCTTAGAGGTAGTTATCTCGGTTTGACAACTAAGAGGTCCCGGGAACGAATCCCGCTGAGGGTGGTTTTTAAAGAAATCTCAACTAGTGAGATTACGTTCTCACCGCCGCGCCTGCCGTCAGAGTTAAATGGCAAACCACTGACGTATAATGCCTAGACAATTGAACAGTAAAAAAATGCTGGGGGTAATACCAAGTGGACGAGAGATAGTCCAGTGAGGTCACACATGTCTATAGCTACAGCAAGTTACCGAGCTAATGTCCAATAAGGTAACACATGTCTGTCGCTCCAGCAAGTTGACGAGCTAATGTCCAGTGAGGTTACACATGTCTATAGCTCCAGCAAGTTACCGAGCTAATGTCCAGTGAGGTCACACATGTCTGTCGATCCAGCAAGTTACCGAGCTAATGTCCAGTAAGGTAACACATGTCTGACGCTCCAGCAAGTTGACGAGCTAATGTCCAGTAAGGTAACACATGTCTGTCGCTCCAGCAAGTTACCGAACTAATGTCCAGTGAGGTTACACATGTCTATAGCTCCAGCAAGTTACGAGCTAATGTCCAGTGAGATCACACATGTCTGTCGATCCAGCAAGTTACCGAGCTAATGTCCAGTAAGGTAACACATGTCTGACGCTCCAGCAAGTTGACGAGCTAATGTCCAGTAAGGTAACACATGTCTGACGCTCCAGCAAGTTGACGAGCTAATGTCCAGTAAGGTAACACATGTCTGACGCTCCAGCAAGTTGACGAGCTAATGTCCAGTGAGGTCGCACATGTCTGTCGATCCAGCAAGTTACCGAGCTAATGTCCAGTAAGGTAACACATGTCTGACGCTCCAGAAAGTTAACGAGCTAAGGTGCAGTAAGGTAACACACGTCTGTAGCTCCAGAAAGTTACTGAGCTAAGATCCAGTAGGGTAACACGCGTCTTAAGCTCCAGAAAGTTAACGAGCTAAGGTGCAGTAAGGCAACACACGTCTGTAGCTCCAGAAAGTTACTGAGCTAAGATCCAGTAGGGTAACACGCGTCTTAAGCTCCAGAAAGTTAAGGAGCTAAGGCCCAGTAAGGTAACACACGTCTGTAGCTCCAGAAAGTTACTGAGCTAAGATCCAGTAGGGTAACACGCGTCTTAAGCTCCAGAAAGTTAAGGAGCTAAGGCCCAGTAAGGTAACACACGTCTGCAGCTCCAGAAAGTTAAGGAGCTAAGGCCCAGTAAGGTAACACACGTCTGCAGCTCCAGAAAGTTAAGGAGCTAAGGCCCAGTAAGGTAACACACGTCTGCAGCTCCAGAAAGTTAAGGAGCTAAGGCCCAGTAAGGTAACACACGTCTGCAGCTCCAGAAAGTTAAGGAGCTAAGATCCAGTAGGGTAACACACGTCTGCAGCTCCAGAAAGTTAAGGAGCTAAGGCCCAGTAAGGTAACACACGTCTGCAGCTCCAGAAAGTAGATACAGCTCAAAGACGACATAGTCGGACTGTAAAAAAACGAACAAGGAATAGCACCATCTCTCCTTCGGAAACCGAAGACGTTCCAACGGAATCTGTCGGGAAAGTTACTAACCCTTTTTGGGGATCAACAAGAAGTTATTTTAGAATACCACATGCTCCGGGGGAAGACTGTCACCAGTGTCACGTGTAAAGATCTTGTCAAGAATCTTGTTCGATCCACAATCGATGGCATATGAGAGAGTGTCCCATGGCGATGCTCAATCCCGTACTGCCCATGCTACGGTGGCAAGCACTGAGAACATGCACGTTCAGTGTCTTGACCATGCTCCATACTTGCCAGATCTTGCTCCAGATTGTTAGACAACTGAACGAGACAGTGAGAGGATAATGAGGTCCAATAAAGATGTGCAACAGGTGGTACTTGAGTGGTTACACACGTGAGCACATTCATTTTTGTAAATTTCCATGTAACCATGCACTTTTATAGACACTGCTAGGACTTGTGTAGAAACTAATAGTAACAATGACTAAAAATAATTGTTTGTTTTTACACTTCTCGGAATAAATTTACTTCAAGAAAAATAGGGTTTCACTTGAATCTGCTTTGTAAATTCTGAATTGTGCGCAATGACAAGGCAGAATAGGAATGGGCGGAGGAGGTAGAGGAAGAAGACGGAGAATTGAAAAAAGGGGAAAAAAACAGAGAAGAAAAAATTCAATTTGTTAAACGTGAAGAGAGTAGAGCAATAAATATTGTTGTCTGCATTTTTCGAATTTTTCTGCATTTTTCGACTATCCATATGTCGGTGACAGCGGCGGATATTCAGAGGAGGGTAGGGAGGTCACAACTCCTCTAAACATGTTATTAGAATACATAACACAATCACATTCCAGATCAATGAGTTACAATGTTAGTGTACAACCAGCCACCGTAATCCCTAGTATGGCCGTGGTATAGTTCAAATAATTCCAGTTACTAATAAATATCATCACATCATGTGCCATAACGGTTGGAGTAGGCGATCATGTCCTACCACAATTTTCTATCCACAGTGCATCGTATCAGTTCTGTTGTTGACTGTTTTCCATGCCATGACACCGAACTATCCAGTATTTTCTCTCTTTGTCGTCCGCGATCTCTATTTCCTCTTATTTTGCCAGTTGTAACCAAGTATTCCAACTGTCCTCTTCTCATGATGTGCCAAAAAATGGTGATTATTTCTTGCTGATGTTTTTTAGGAGTTCCCTTTTTGTGTTGGCCTCTTTGAGAATTTCTTCATTGGTCTTTTTAGCTATCCAGGGAACTTTCAACATTCTTCTGAGAAATCCCATATCTGTGGCCTCTAATCGTCTTTTCATTTGTTTGTCTACTGTCCATGATTCGCTTCCATAGGTCAGAATTGGTGCTATATAACACCGATGAACTCTCTTTCTCACTTCTATTGACACAGATTTGTTGCATAAGATATTTTCCATTTTCTGAAATGCTATTTTGGCCTGAGCTATTCTGCTTTTTATTTCTATGATGCATCTTCCGTCTTATGTTATTATTGTGCCCACGTATTTGACACGTTGTACTTGTTTAAGATTTTCCATTTTATTTTTATGCTGCATGATGGAGATTATTGTTTCTTTAATATGACCATTACTTCTGTTTTCTTACTATTCAGACTGAGACCCTTTTTCTTTCTTTCTTTTCCTGTTATGTCTATCATTTCTTGTCGTTCATTCTCTGTCTCTGCTATTAAAATTGCGTCATCCGCATATCGCAAATTATTTATGTTGTGACTGTTGACTTCAATTCCTTTTTTGTCTACTATTGATCTCATATTTTCATTGTAAGTGAAAACAAATCCGGTGACAGAACACAGCCTTGCCTGACTCCTTGTTTTATATATTGGAATTGTCCTGTTTGGTTGTTAATTCGTATAGCTGCTGTTTGTTGCCAGTACATGTTTTTTTATGATTTGCAGATCATTGCCATCAATGTTTAATTTCTCCAGCATATTGATTATTTCCACATGCTTTACTTTGTCAAATGCTTATATATATATATATATATAAGGACAGCTGCCATTTTAAGGTCTACTTTTGTTGACTTTTAACATGTGCGAGTGCAAACGGAACCTTCTGTTTTCGCAGTTTTCCGTGAGGTACTCAGATACAGGTAGACATCAGATCTCACTACTCAGAGACGGATAGACATCAGATCTCACTACTCAGAGACGGATAGACTCAGATCTCACTACTCAGAGACGGATATCAGATCTCACTACTCAGAGACGGATAGACATCAGATCTCACTACTCAGAGACGGATAGACATCAGATCTCACTACTCAGAGACGGATAGACATCAGATCTCACTACTCAGAGACGGATAGACATCAGTCTCACTATCAGAGACGGATAGACATCAGATCTCACTACTCAGAGACGGATAGACATCAGATTCACTACTCAGAGACGGATAGACATCAGATCTCACTACTCAGAGACGATAGACATCAGATCTCACTACTCAGAGACGGATAGACATCAGATCTCACTACTCAGAGACGGATAGACATCAGATCTCACTACTCAGAGACGGATAGACATCAGATCTCACTACTCAGAGACGGATAGACATCAGATCTCACTACTCAGAGACGGATAGACATCAGATCTCACTACTCAGAGACGGATAGACATCAGATCTCACTACTCAGCGATCAGGGAAGGCTAAGCCACGAAAAAATACTCAAGGATTCAATTTGTTTACAATTCCCACAGCCTGTGTTCGAATCCGGGACCTGTTTGTCCAGAGGTTGACATTTTACATCTAACCTATCCAGTCCCACTAACCGATTATTCAACTTCATTTCAGGCTGCTTATGCATTAGTTTTATTGTCTGCTTTTTAAACATAGATTTATTTTAATTACGCAAATACTTATCTTTTATCAGCAATGTTGCTGTAATCTTGTCCTTCTCATTTCTTAATGTGACATGTCTCCTGCATTGCTTTAACTTTATGAAAACAGCCGATTAGCAGCGCCTATCATTTCTTCAGCACTTGGAGACGTTAAGTTTGATGATCCCAAATAACCCCTACCCTTGAACTGAAAGAACAAACACATCTGTTTTTTTTTTAAATCCCGTTCTGGTGCTTCTATTTAAATATTAGCAACTTTAATAGCGCATATGCTTACCTAAAGGGTCGGTAATGGGACTAATTGCGCCATTACTGACAGGCCAAGAAAATATAGCGTGCATTGCGACAGTTGATAGAGACCCTGACAACAAATAAAAGATCGGGAGAAACTCGAGCTGTCAGTTCTAGGATTAGTTACACAAGCAGTCATCATATTCTTGACATTTGAAATTGTGTGGACTTTTTGCTGATTTATTTTCTTGCACTTCAAAAAATTATTCTTTCTCACTTTCTCTCTCTCTCTCTCTCTCTCTCTCTCTCTCTGTCTCTCTCTCTCTCTCTCTCTCTCTCTCTCTCTCTCTCTCTCTATCTCCATCTTTCTTTCGCATACTGTTTCTCACTCTCTTTCACATACCGTTTCTCACTCTCTCTCTTTATGCCTCTCTTTCTTTCTTTTCAACATACTATTTCTCTAATATACTCTCTCACATACTCTTACATACACTTTCACATACTCTCTCATACCCTCTAACGTATTCTGTGATATACTCTCACATATTCTCTCACATACTCTCTCTTTATTATCTCCTTCTCCCTCATACTTTCACATTTTCTCTCTCACGTTGTCTCTCTCGTATTCTCTTTTTCTATCTCTCACATTTTCCCTCACACATTCTCTTTTTCTCTCAAACTCTCTCTCACTCACATCCATTGTGTTTCTCAGCGCAAACTCTCTGACAGCAAACCCTACTTCCAAGAAACTCTATATAAGCCAGTTTTTTCAAGGTTTCAAAAACGTACACAAATCTATTATTTTAAAAATATTTTTAGCAAACACTAAACATCGTACTGACAGTGAGAATGATGTTTCCTTTGATAATGGATGACTTTCTAGATTGTTTATGGCACAGTTTCCTCGTTCTGATAAGAACTGTCAGACGTTTTTTCTTGTTCTTCGCGCATGTAACTGGAGTGGGTGCGTTCATACCGGTTGTATGTTGAAGATCATGCAAACGTTTGCTTCGATGACAACTTGGAAATAGTTGGCACAAGCAGAACGAAACATCACACCAAGTTTTGATTAGTTCTACTTCTCCAAGAAATATTTTGTTGACTTGACTCGAAAGTTGTCGACTACCCCATGTTGTTGTTGAGTAAAAACTTTGAAATCAGATGTTTTTGTGAGGCGAAGGCGCACCTCACGGCAGCGGAGCTGGAAGATGTCAGCGACCCATAACTGATGGCTTGCGACAGGTTCGGTGAATCAGAACCATCCAGACCCTGCTCCACCTCTCCGTGGTGCCTCTAGTAACAGACTAACCTGTCTAGTCTGGCTAAGCGAGTAGAGATACAAGAGGGAAGATAACCGGGTACTCAAAAATGTCATGACGAAAGGCGCAAATATCACAGTTATACTGCAAACCACAACCCAACGCAGACACGCCCACCTAACGTCCTTTTAAGAGCGAATGATGAAGTGGTGTACTCCTTTAGTCATCGGGCGACGCAAGCAAGCAGCAAGCAAGCAGCAAGCAAGCAGCAAGCAAGCAGCAAGCAAGCAGCAAGCAAGCAGAAAGCAAACAGGAAGCAAACAGGAAGCTAGTCTTCAAACTTTCTTCATCTCATGATGTGCTCAAAACATGTCGATTGTTTCTTTCTAATGTTTCTTAGGAGTTCCCTTTTTATCTTTGCCTCTTTGAGAATATCATCGTTGATCTGTTAAGCTGTCCACGGAACTATTAATATTCTTCAGATAAATCCCATCTCTGTATGTCGTCTTTTCATTTATTTTTCTACTGTCCATTATTAACTTCCATAGGTCAGAATTGGCTCTAAATAACACAGATGAACTCTCTCATTTGCATTGTTGCGCGAGAAGTTTTTCATTTAATGAAATGCTACTTTGGCCTGTGCTATTTTTTGTTTTGTTTCTGTGGTGCATCTTCCATTTGATCATTTTTTTTCCAATAATAGATTGAATTCAAGAAGAAATGTTTGACGACATTGGTAAATTGTTCATTGAACACACACATGAGCTTCTCATCGCCACTATCGTGGATCCGAAGTTATGAAAAGAATGAAGAGGCTGGTTAGAACAGTCGTATAGACAGACATCAGCTCAGCGGGAGTCTGTTCCATCTTATACTGGGCCTAGATGATTTAAATAGAGATATTAACTGCCAGGCAGACACAAATAATGATGATTAATGTTTCTCTTGTTGTTTTTTTGTGGAGCGAGTAGTGAACGTCGGATCCCCACTCTGGACAATGACGTGCTCCATTACGTCAGGGAGAAGCACTAGTCTGCATGTGTAAACTACAGGTACACCGGGATGTGGTCATTAATCTGGTTCTCAACATTCCCACTCTGGACAATGACGTGCTCCATTACGTCAGGGAGAAGCACTAGTCTGCATGTGTAAACTACAGGTACACCGGGATGTGGTCATTAATCTGGGTCTCAAACATTCCCCGCCCCCATCTTTTTTTTTTTCATTCTTTGCCCCAAAAACGCGATAATACACGACATACATGGATAAATAAGTAAATGTAAAGTATGAGACTTGAATTGACGTCTTAGTACGCCAGTTTTCACCCATATGTGCTCGACCGACTATCCAGAAGTGTTAGGAGACTTCTGGATAGTGTCGCTTCAAGCATCGAAACTCACGATGCGAGGCGGCATTCCTCACCTTCCCAGAGTAATACCCTGGTACCCATTTCTGCCAGCGGCTGGGTCAACCGCGGGTTTATTTTTTTTTTTCAACCACGAGTACAACTCACACTGCTTCCAGCGAATATCGAACACAGGTTGTCAGAACGTCTGTAGCCCAGTCGAGTGGATTTCCCAGCTAGGATAACGAGGCCCTTTTGAGATCAATACGTTTACTGTCGCGTACCTTATACATATTAGTCACGAAATGATTTCAAATTCTGCCAAGCAATAACAACATTTTAAATCTGAATATCCTGCAGTGTGCTGAAACACAGGACTCTCGTGGTAAAACGCTGTGTCGAGGAGAACAGGTTCCAGCCTAGATTAAGTTGTCTATTGGTCCAGCCCGCATTTTTTGTTTGTTTGTTGTTTGTGAATTTTTCCGAGTGTTGTAAAAATACCCTGGTCTCCATTCAATTTGTTTGTCTGTCCCCTCTTTGCACTAAATATGCATTAATTTATTATCATCATATTTAGTTTATATATAGAATCTATATTAAATTACATGACGAACAGAGAATATATCCTCACCAAGTTAAACACATAGAAGAAGTCGTTATCAGGCAGCATTCCGTCTCTCATGTCGCAAAGGTTAGACATGAAGAAACTTCAAATCACTCCTTTATAAGTTTCATTACTTTTATTGCAAGTGGTTGTGAAATTATGGCCAGTGTTAAATTGTGGTCATTGTTAAATTGTGGTCAATGTTAAATTGTGGTCAATGTTAAATTGTGGTCAATGTTAAATTGTGGTCAATGTTAAATTATGGTCTTTGTTAAATTGTGGTCAATGTTAAATTGTGGTCAATGTTAAATTGTGGTCATTGTTAAATTGTGGTCAATGTTAAATTGTGGTCAATGTTAAATTGTGGTCAATGTTAAATTGTGGTCAATGTTAAATTATGGTCAATGTTAAATTATGGTCTTTGTTAAATTGTGGTCATTGTTAAATTATAGTCTTTGTTAAATTATAGTCATTGTTAAATTGTGGTCAATGTTAAATTATGGTCTTTGTTAAATTATGGTCTTTGTTAAATTGTGGTCATTGTTAAATTGTGGTCTTTGTTAAATTGTGGTCTTTGTTAAATTGTGATCATTGTTAAATTGTGGTCATTGTTAAATTGTGGTCATTGTTAAATTGTGGTCTTTGTTAAATTGTGGTCATTGATAAATTGTGGTCTTTGTTAAATTGTGGTCATTGTTAAATTGTGGTCTTTGTTAAATTATGGTCATTGTTAAATTGTGGTCATTGTTAAATTGTGGTCATTGTTAAATTGTGGTCATTGTTAAATTGTGGTCATTGATAAATTGTGGTCTTTGTTTAATTTGTTGTCATTGATAAATTGTGGTCTTTGTTTAATTTGTTGTCATTGATAAATTGTGGTCTTTGTTTAATTTGTTGTCATTGATAAATTGTGGTCTTTGTTTAATTTGTTGTCATTGATAAATTGTGGTCTTTGTTTAATTTGTTGTCATTGATAAATTGTGGTCTTTGTTTAATTTGTTGTCATTGATAAATTGTGGTCTTTGTTTAATTTGTTGTCATTGATAAATTGTGGTCATTGTTAAATTGTGGTCTTTTTTAATTTGTTGTCATTGATAAATTGTGGTCTTTGTTTAATTTGTTGTCATTGATAAATTGTGGTCATTGTTAAATTGTGGTCTTTGTTTAATTTGTTGTCATTGATAAATTGTGGTCTTTGTTTAATTTGTTGTCATTGATAAATTGTGGTCTTTGTTTAATTTGTTGTCATTGTTAAATTGTGGTCTTTGTTTAATTTGTTGTCATTGATAAATTGTGGTCTTTGTTTAATTTGTTGTCATTGATAAATTGTGGTCTTTGTTTAATTTGTTGTCATTGATAAATTGTGGTCTTTGTTTAATTTGTTGTCATTGATAAATTGTGGTCTTTGTTTAATTTGTTGTCATTGATAAATTGTGGTCTTTGTTCAATTTGTGGTCATTGATAAATTGTGGTCTTTGTTTAATTTGTTGTCATTGATAAATTGTGGTCATTGTTAAATTGTGGTCTATGTTAAATTGTGGTCATTGTTAAATTGTGGTCATTGTTAAATTTTGGTCTTTGTTAAATTTTGGTCATTGATAAATTGAGGTCATTGATAAATTGTGGTCGTTTCGTCATAGAGGACTTCAATTAGAAATTGGAAGAAAATATAATCGTTTTATTGTCAAACGAATGTGAGTCATTGAGTCATGGAATTGATGATCAGAAGAGATGATTATTGGAGACAATAGAAAAATGACTAAAACAAGAAAGTTGAGCATTTTAATGGACAATTCCTGGGTGAATCCACTGCACAAAGACAACTTTTACAGTACCTGACACGGAAGAAGTCTGCCTTCTCTGATCTTATGATGAGAGCAGGAATAATGGAGGTTGCTGAAGCAACAAAAAAGCAGAGCTTACGAAGAAGGCACCGTCAAAAAGTGATAGACAGCTGCATAGTCTTTCATGGAAACAGATCAATAGAGCTAATAAATAATTGCTTGTTGTTATAAATAACAACCAGCTGGAAGATACCTATGCTCCAAGTACGACCCCTACCGACAGCCTTGCTGAAAGTAATCAGAAAACATAAAAATTAAATGTTGAATGTTATGACAAATATACCAATACCAAGGCAAATAACACCAGTGCTAAAACTGATAATAGTTAAATGTTATGTCCGATCAACAGTGAGGCGCATTAACATGAACAGTAGACAAGACAACAAAACAGACAATCGAAGCCTTTGAAATGTGGATTTATAGAAGAATTGGACGAAAAGAAAGAAAAAAGCCAATACGTTTTAAAGCAATTAAAAATGAAAAGAGAACTAATAAACAAATTTCAAACAGGACAAATGAGATTTTTGGGCAATTTAAAAGACAAAACAGCCTATCAAAAGTAATCTTGTAGAGGGAAAATACAAGATGAAAGAGGCAAAGACTAACATGGACGAGTAATATCAAAAAATGGACAGGTCAGCCTATGACAACCTGCACTATCAAAGCAAGAGACAGAGTGGAATGGTGCTCCATGACAGCCACATTTCGATGCGGAGACGGTACTCAATGACGATGATGATTTCACTATGATTATTTCCTCTGATATAGACAGACCACAGCTAAATCTTCTATTATTCTTGTTGCACTAACTACAACTTTCATTTGTAAAGCTACTTGTTGCACTACCTACAACTTTCATTTGTAAAGCCACTTGTGTTGTTCTTGTTGCACTACCTACACCTTTCATTTATTTGTAAAGCTACTTGTTGCTCTACCTACAACTTTCATTTGTAAAACCACTTGTATGGTTCTTGTTGCACTACCTACAACTTTCATTTATTTGTAAAGCTACTTGTTGCACTACCTACACCTTTCATTTATTTGTAAAGCTACTTGTTGCACTACCTACACCTTTCATTTATTTGTAAAGCTACTTGTTGCACTACCTACACCTTTCATTTATTTGTAAAGCTACTTGTTGCACTACCTACACCTTTCATTTATTTGTAAAGCTACTTGTTGCTCTACCTACAACTTTCATTTGTAAAGCCACCTGTATCGTTCTTGTTGCACTACCTACAACTTTCATTTGTAAAGCCACTTGTATCGTTCTTCTTGCTCTACCTACAACTTTCATTTGTAAAGCCACCTGTATCGTTCTTGTTGCACTACCTACAACTTTCATTTGTAAAGCCACCTGTATCGTTCTAGCTGCACTACCTACAACTTTCATTTGTAAAGCCACTTGTATCGTTCTTCTTGCTCTACCTACAACTTTCATTTGTAAAGCCACTTGTATTGTTCTTGTTGCTCTACCTACAACTGTAAAGCCACTTGTATCGTTCTTCTTGCTCTACCTACAACTTTCATTTGTAAAGCCACTTGTATTGTTCTTGTTGCTTTACCTACAACTGTAAAGCCACTTGTATCGTTCTTCTTGCACTACCTAGGACTTTCATTTGTAAAGCCACTTGTGTTGTTGTCTGCTACCTGGCACGACTGATAAATTTTGGCGCTACGGAAGTTTACTACCTCAGTAACGATTGTTGTCAGGATCCCGCCATTGGCACGCACGAGAGAAAGATAGACCTGGATTGAGTACTTCGTCCCAGCGTTCTTGCGCACTGGCAGGGAAACAACTCGGCTCGCACCGCCTTCATCGTCAGGTTCAACGTCACAGCGTGGCCTCACTCCGAGGGCTGGAACTTTACTTTCTGTGTAAGACTTTTTCAAAGTCTGCCAGTGTTCTGACGGATACGAGGTTTTTTCCACTTGCAAAAATATTAAATAAATATATCACACGGATTTTTACCTGGAGCTTGTTGATATTAAAGGATTACTACCTGCCCTTTGTGAGTCTTTTATTGGCTTGATAATCATGATTTTGCAGAAATATATATATATATATATATATATATATATATATATATATATATATATATTATATATATATGTTCTTATATGTTGTTATATATATATATATATATATATATATATATATATATATATATATATATATATATATAAATATATAATAATTATTATTACTAACGATTTGTTATTGAACGACAAGTATATATCATTGCACTTCTGGCTGACTCATAAGTGTCTCATCTACTGTCCGCAGACGAAGTAAGAATGTGTGATAACTTTCGAAGATTTCTGTCTTCGAACACTCCACACACCAGTTCTCATGTCTTTCCGATTCTCTGCAAGCGTTTATCTATTGCATCTTCAATCGGTGATCTAATCTCTTGAAATCAGACAATGAAAGACTCCAGTACCTTCTCAATACCAAATAGCAAAGTTGCCACTGTCAAAGTTCTTGGATTCCATATGTTAACCTTTTTGATAATGTTTATGGAGAAAGTTATTACCTCTACACTTATTAATTCCTTTTAATTACTTATATATTTGAAAAGTTTCTAGAAAAGTAATTTGTGTTTGTTTGTGATGTTTTTATTTTGCACTGTTGGCAAATAATTTGTATGTAGCGGGATGTCTGTTCCAGTGTGGTAAGTTTCAAGGCAGTCTTGACGTCATCTGCTCTTAACATTTCACTTTCGACAAAAGTTAATGAGTTTCTATTCCACTGGTGGTTCTCATTCTGGTGGTTCTCATTCTGGTGGTTCTCATTCTGGTGGTTATATACACCCCTTTCCTCAACCTCTTCTTTCGATGACCACAACAATGGGAGGATAGAGGAACTGAGAGAACAACATAGGAGGGTACAGGAACTGAGAGAACAACATAGCAGGATAGAGGAACTGAGAGAACAACATAGCAGGATAGAGGAACTGAGAGAACAACATAGGAGGGTACAGGAACTGAGAGAACAACATAGGAGGGTACAGGAACTGAGAGAACAACATAGGAGGGTACAGGAACTGAGAGAACAACATAGGAGGGTACAGGAACTGAGAGAACAACATAGGAGGGTACAGGAACTGAGAGAACAACATAGGAGGGTACAGGAACTGAGAGAACAACATAGGTGGATAGAGGAACTGAGAGAACAACATAGGAAGATAGAGGGACTGAGAGAACACCATAGGAAGTTAGAGGATCTGAGAGAACAACATAGCAGGATAGAGGAACTGAGAGAACAACTTAGCAGGATAGAGGAACTGAGAGAACAACATAGGAGGGTAGAGGAACTGAGAGAACAACATAGCAGGATAGAGGAACTGAGAGAACAACATAGGAGGGTCGAGGAACTGAGAGAACAACATAGCAGGATAGAGGAACTGAGAGAACAACATAGGAGGGTAGAGGAACTGAGAGAACAACATAGCAGGATAGAGGAACTGAGAGAACAACATAGGAGGATAGAGGAACTGAGAGAACAACATAGCAGGATAGAGGAACTGAGAGAACAACATAGCAGGATAGAGGAACTGAGAGAACAACATAGCAGGATAGAGGAACTGAGAGAACAACATAGGAGGGTAGAGGAACTGAGAGAACAACATAGGAGGGTAGAGGAACTGAGAGAACAACATAGCAGGATAGAGGAACTGAGAGAACAGCATAGCAGGATAGAGGAACTGAGAGAACAACATAGGAGGGTAGAGGAACTGAGAGAACAACATAGGAGGGTAGAGGAACTGAGAGAACAACATAGCAGGATAGAGGAACTGAGAGAACAACATAGGAGGGTAGAGGAACTGAGAGAACAACATAGGAGGGTAGAGAACTGAGAGAACAACATAGCAGGATAGAGGAACTGAGAGAACAACATAGCAGGATAGAGGAACTGAGAGAACAACATAGCAGGATAGAGGAACTGAGAGAACAACATAGGAGGGTAGAGGAACTGAGAGAACAACATAGGAGGATAGAGGAACAGAGAGAACAACATAGGAGGATAGAGGAACTAAGAGAACAACATAGGAGGATAGAGGATCTGAGAGAACAACATAGGAGGGTAGAGGATCTGAGAGAACAACATAGGAGGATAGAGGATCTGAGAGAACAGCATAGGAGGGTAGAGGATCTGAGAGAACAACATAGGAGGATAGAGGATCTGAGAGAACAACATAGGAGGGTAGAGGATCTGAGAGAACAACATAAGAGGATAGAGGATCTGAGAGAACAACATAGGAAGATAGAGGGACTGAGAGAACAACATAGGAAGTTAGAGGATCTGAGAGAACAACATAGGAGGATAGAGGATCTGAGAGAACAACATAGGAAGATAGAGGAACTGAGAGAACAACATAGGAGGATAGAAGAACTGAGAGAACAACATAGGAGGATAGAGGAACTGAGAGAACAACATAGGAAGTTAGAGGAACTGAGAGAACAACATAGGAAGTTAGTGGAACTGAGAGAACAACATAGGAGGATATAGGAACTGAGAGAACAACATAGGAGGATAGAGGATCTGAGAGAATAACATAGGAAGTTAGAGGAACTGAGAGAACAACATAGGAAGTTAGAGGAACTGAGAGAACAACATAGGAAGTTAGAGGAACTGAGAGAACAACATAGGTGGATAGAGGATCTGAGAGAACAACATAGGAAGATAGAGGAACTGAGAGAACAATATAGGAGGATAAAGGAACTGAGAGAACACATAGGAAGTTAGAGGAACTGAGAGAACAACATAGGAAGTTAGAGGAACTGAGAGAACAACATAGGAAGTTAGTGGAACTTTGAGAACAACATAGGAGGATAGAGGAACTGAGAGAACAACATAGGAGGATAGAGGATCTGAGAGAATAACATAGGAAGTTAGAGGAACTGAGAGAACAACATAGGAAGTTAAAGGAACTGAGAGAACAACATAGGAAGTTAGAGGAACTGAGAGAACAACATAGGAGGATAGAGGAACAGAGAGAACAACATAGGAGGACAGAGGATCTGAGAGAACAACATAGGAGGATAGAGGAACTGAGAGAACAACATAGGAGGATAGAGGATCTGAGAGAACAACATAGGAGGATAGAGGATCTGAGAGAACAACATAGGAAGTTAGAGGAACTGAGAGAACAACATAGGAGGATAGAGGATCTGAGAGAACAACATAGGAGGATAGAGGATCTGAGAGAACAAAATAGGAGGATAGAGGATCTGAGAGAACAACATAGGAGGATAGAGGATCTGAGAGAACAACATAGGAAGTTAGAGGAACTGAGAGAACAACATAGGAGGGTAAAGGATCTGAGAGAACAACATAGGAGGATAGAGGATCTGAGAGAACAACATAGGAGGATGGAGGATCTGAGAGAACAACATAGGAAGTTAGAGGAACTGAGAGAACAACATAGGAGGTAGAGGAACTGAGAGTACAACTTAGTAGGGTAGAGGAACTGAGAGAACAACATAGGAGGATAGAGGAACTGAGAGAACAACATGGGAGGCTAGATGAACTGAGAGCAGAACATGGGATGGTAGAGGAACTGAGAGAACAACATAGAAGGTTAGAGTAACTGAGAGAACAACATAGGAGGCTAGAGGAACTGAGAGAACAACATAGGTGGATAGAGGAACTGAGAGAACAACATAGGAAGTTAGAGGAACTAAGAGAACAACATAGGAAGTTAGAGGAACTAAGAGAACAACATAGGAGGGTAGAGTAACTGAGAGAACAACATAGGAGGGTACAGGTACTGAGAGAACAACATAGGAGGATAGAGGAACTGAGAGAACAACATATCAGGATATAGGAACTGAGAGAACAACATAGGAGGGTAGAGGAACTGAGAGAACAACATAGGAGGGTAGAGAACTGAGAGAACAACATAGGAGGGTAGAGGAACTGAGAGAACAACATAGGAGGATAGAGGAACTAAGAGAACAACATAGGAGGATAGAGGATCTGAGAGAAGAACATAGGAGGGTAGAGGATCTGAGAGAACAACATAGGAGGATAGTGGATCTGAGAGAACAACATAGGAGGGTAGAGGATCTGAGAGAACAACATAGGAGGATGGAGGATCTGAGAGAACAACATAGGAAGTTAGAGGAACTGAGAGAACAACATGGGAGGGTAGAGGAACTGAGATGACAACTTAGAAGGGTAGAGGAACTGAGAGAACAACATAGGAAGTTAGAGGAACTGAAAGAACAACATAGGAGGGTAGAGGAACTGAGAGGACAACTTTGTAGGGTAGAGGAACTGAGAGAACAACATAGAAGGTAGAGGAACTGAGAGAACAACATAGGAGGCTAGAGGAACTGAGAGGACAACTTAGTAGGGTAGAGGAACTGAGAGAACAACATAGGAGGATAGAGGAACTGAGAGAACAACATGGGAGGCTAGATGAACTGAGAGCAACATGGATGGTAGAGGAACTGAGAGAACAACATAGGATGTTAGAGGAACTGAGAGAACAACATAGGAGGCTAGGAACTGAGAGAACAACATAGGTGGATAGAGGAACTGAGAGAACAACATAGGAAGGTAGAGGAACTGAGAGAACAACATAGGAAGTTAGAGGAACTAAGAGAACAACATAGGAGGGTAGAGTAACTGAGAGAACATTATAGGAGGGTAGAGGAACTGAGAGAACAACATAGGAGGGTAGAGGAACTGAGAGAACAATATAGGAGGATAGAGGAACAGAGAGAACAACATAGGAGGCTAAAGGAACTGAGAGAACAACATAGGAGGATAGAGGAACTGAGAGAACAACATAGGAGGGTAGAGGAACTGAGAGAACAACATAGGAGGGTAAAGGAATTGAGAGAACAAATAGGATAGAGGATCTGAGAGAACAACATAGGAGGATAGAGGATCTGAGAGAACAACATAGGAGGATAGAGGATCTGAGAGAACAACATAGGAGGATAGAGGATCTGAGAGAACAATATAGGAGGATAGAGGATCTGAGAGAACATCATAGGAAGTTAGATGAACTGAGAGAACAACATAGGAGGGTAAAGGATCAGAGAGAACAACACAGGAGGATAGAGGATCTGAGAGAACAACATAGGAGGATGGAGGATCTGAGAGAACAACATAGGAAGTTTGAGGAACTGAGAGAACAACATAAGAGGATAGAGGATCTGAGAGAACAATATAGGAGGATAGAGGATCTGAGAGAACAACATAGGAGGATGGAGGATCTGAGAGAACAACATAGGAAGATAGAGGGACTGAGAGAACAACATAGGAAGTTAGAGGATCTGAGAGAACAACATAGGAGGATAGAGGATCTGAGAGAACAACATAGAAAGATTGAGGAACTGAGAGAACAACATAGGAGGATAGAAGAACTGAGAGAACAACATAGGAGGATATAGGATCTGAGAGAACAACATAGGAAGTTAGAGGAACTGAGAGAACAACATAGGAAGTTAGAGGAACTGAGAGAACAACATAGGAGGATAGAGGAACTGAGAGAAAACATAGGAGGATAGAGGATCTGAGAGAACAACATAGGAGGATAGAGGAACTGAGAGAACAACATAGGAGGATAGAGGATCTGAGAGAACAACATAGGAGGATAGAGGATCTGAGAGAACAACATAGGAAGTTAGAGGAACTGAGAGAACAACATAGGAGGATAGAGGATCTGAGAGAACAACATAGGAGGATAGAGGATCTGAGAGAACAAAATATGAGGATAGAGGATCTGAGAGAACAACATAGGAGGATAGAGGATCTGAGAGAACAACATAGGAAGTTAGAGGAACTGAGAGAACAACATAGGAGGGTAAAGGATCTGAGAGAACAACATAGGAGGATAGAGGATCTGAGAGAACAACATAGGAGGGAAGAGGATCTGAGAGAACAACATAGGAGGATGGAGGATCTGAGAGAACAACATAAGAAGTTAGAGGAACTGAGAGAACAACATAGGAAGTTAGAGGAACTGAGAGAACAACATAGGAGGATAGAGGATCTGAGAGAACAACATAGGAGGATAGAGGATCTGAGAGAACAAAATATGAGGATAGAGGATCTGAGAGAAAAACATAGGAGGATAGAGGATCTGAGAGAACAACATAGGAAGTTAGAGGAACTGAGAGAACAACATAGGAGGGTAAGGATCTGAGAGAACAACATAGGAGGATAGAGGATCTGAGAGAACAACATAGGAGGGAAGAGGATCTGAGAGAACAACATAGGAGGATGAGGATCTGAGAGAACAACATAAGAAGTTAGAGGAACTGAGAGAACAACATAGGAGGGTAGAGGAACTGAGATGACAACTTAGAAGGGTAGAGGAACTGAGAGAACAACATAGGAAGTTAGAGGAACTGAAAGAACAACATAGGAGGGTAGAGGAACTGAGAGGATAACTTAGTAGGGTAGAGGAACTGAGAGAACAACATAGACGGTTAGAGGAACTGAGAGAACAACATAGGAGGCTAGAGGAACTGAGAGGACAACTTAGTAGGGTAGAGGAACTGAGAGAACAACATAGGAGGATAGAGGAACTGAGAGAACAACATGGGAGGCTAGATGAACTGAGAGCAGAACATGGGATGGTAGAGGAATTGAGAGAACAACATAGGAGGTTAGAGGAACTGAGAGAACAACATAGGAGGCTAGAGGAACTAAGAGAACAACATAGGTGGATAGAGGAACTGAGAGAACAACAAAGGAGGGTAGAGGAACTGAGAGAACAACATAGGAAGTTAGAGGAACTAAGAGAACAACATAGGAGGGTAGAGTAACTGATAGAACATTATAGGAGGGTAGAGGAACTGAGAGAACAACATAGGAGGGTAGAGGAACTGAGAGAACAATATAGGAGGATAGAGGAACAGAGAGAACAACATAGGAGGCTAAAGGAACTGAGAGAACAACATAGGAGGATAGAGGAACTGAGAGAACAACATAGGAGGGTAGAGGAACTGAGAGAACAACATAGGAGGGTAAAGGAATTGAGAGAACAAATAGGAGGATAGAGGATCTGAGAGAACAACATAGGAGGATATAGGATCTGAGAGAACAACATAGGAGGATAGAGGATCTGAGAGAACAACATAGGAGGATAGAGGATCTGAGAGAACAATATAAGAGGATAGAGGATCTGAGAGAACATCATAGGAAGTTAGAGGAACTGAGAGAACAACATAGGAGGGTAAAGGATCAGAGAGAACAACACAGAGGATAGAGGACCTGAGAGAACAACATAGGAGGATGAGGATCTGAGAGAACAACATAGGAAGTTTGAGGAACTGAGAGAACAACATAGGAGGATAGAGGATCTGAGAGAACAATATAGGAGGATAGAGGATCTGAGAGAACATCATAGGAAGTTAGAGGAACTGAGAGAACAACATAGGAGGGTAAAGGATCAGAGAGAACAACATAGAGGGGTAAAGGATCTGAGAGAACAACATAGGAGGATAGAGGATCTGAGTGAACAACATAGGAGGATAGAGGATCTGAGAGAACAAAATAGGAGGAAAGAGGATCTGAGAGAACAACATAGGAGGATAGAGGATCTGAGAGAACAACATAGGAAGTTAGAGGAACTGAGAGAACAACATAGGAGGGTATAGGATCTGAGAGAACAACATAGGAGGATAGAGGATCTGAGAGAACAACATAGGAGGATGGAGGATCTGAGAGAACAACATAGGAGGATAGAGGAACTGAGAGAACAACATGGGAGGCTAGATGAACTGAGAGCAGAACATGGGTGGATAGAGGAACTGAGAGAACAACATAGGAAGTTAGAGGAACTAAGAGAACAACACAGGAAGTTAGAGGAACTAAGAGAACAACATAGGAGGGTAGAGTAACTGAGAGAACAACAAAGGAGGGTACAGGTACTGAGAGAACAACATAGGAGGATAGAGGAACTGAGAGAACAACATAGCAGGATATAGGAACTGAGAGAACAACATAGGAGGGTAGAGGAACTGAGAGAACAACATAGGAGGGTAGAGGAACTGAGAGAACAACATAGGAGGGTAGAGGAACTGAGAGAACAACATAGGAGGATAGAGGAACTAAGAGAACAACATAGGAGGATGGAGGATCTGAGAGAACAACATAGGAGGATAGAGGAACTGAGAGAACAACATAGGAGTGTAAAGGATCTGAGAGAACAACATAGGAGGATAGAGGATCTGAGAGAACAACATAGGAGGATGGAGGATCTGAGAGAACATAATAGGAGGATAGAGGAACTGAGAGAACAACATGGGAGGCTAGATGAACTGAGAGCAGAACATGGGTGGATAGAGGAACTGAGAGAACAACATAGGAAGTTAGAGGAACTAAATGAACAACACAGGAAGTTAGAGGAACTAAGAGAACAACATAGGAGGGTAGAGTAACTGAGAGAACAACATAGGAGGGTACAGGTACTGAGAGAACAACATAGGAGGATAGAGGAACTGAGAGAACAACATAGCAGGATATAGGAACTGAGAGAACAACATAGGAGGGTAGAGGAACTGAGAGAACAACATAGGAGGGTAGAGGAACTGAGAGAACAACATAGGAGGGTAGAGGAACTGAGAGAACAACATAGGAGGATAGAGGAACTAAGAGAACAACATAGGAGGATAGAGGATCTGAGAGAACAACATAGGAGGGTAGAGGATCTGAGAGAACAACATAGGAGGATAGTGGATCTGAGAGAACAACATAGGAGGGTAGAGGATCTGAGAGAACAACATAGGAGGATGGAGGATCCGAGAGAACAACATAGGAAGTTAGAGGAACTGACAGAAAACAATGGGAGGGTAGAGGAACTGAGATGACAACTTAGAAGGGTAGAGGAACTGAGAGAACAACATAGGAAGTTAGAGGAACTGAAGAAACAACATAGGAGGGTAGAGGAACTGAGAGGACAACTTAGTAGGGTAGAGGAACTGAGAGAACAACATAGAAGGTTAGAGGAACTGAGACAACAACATAGGAGGCTAGAGGAACTGAGAGGACAACTTAGTAGGGTAGAGGAACTGAGAGAACAACATAGGAGGATAGAGGAACTGAGAGAACAACATGGGAGGCTAGATGAACTGAGAGCAGAACATGGGATGGTAGAGGAAATGAGAGAACAACATAGGAGGTTAGAGTAACTGATAGAACAACATAGGAGGCTAGAGGAACTGAGAGAACAACATAGGTGGATAGAGGAACTGAGAGAACAACATAGGAGGGTAGAGAACTGAGAGAACAACATAGGAAGTTTAGGGACTAAGAGAACAACATAGGAGGGTAGAGTAACTGAGAGAACATTATAGGAGGGTAGAGGAACTGAGAGAACAACATAGGAGGGTAGAGGAACTGAGAGAACAATATAGGAGGATAGAGGAACAGAGAGAACAACATAGGGCTAAGGAACTGAGAGAACAACATAGGAGATAGAGGAACTGAGAGAACAACATAGGAGGGTAGAGGAACTGAGAGAACAACATAGGAGGGTAAAGGATCAGAGAGAACAACACAGGAGGATAGAGGATCTGAGAGAACAACATAGGAGGATAGAGGATCTGAGAGAACAACATAGGAAGTTAGAGGAACTGAGAGAACAACATAGGAGGATAGAGGATCTGAGAGAACAACATAGGAGGATAGAGGATCTGAGAGAACAATATAGAGGATAGAGGATCTGAGAGAACATCATAGGAAGTTAGAGGAACTGAGAGAACAACATAGGAGGGTAAAGGATCAGAGAGAACAACACAGGAGGATAGAGGATCTGAGAGAACAACATAGGAGGATGGAGGATCTGAGAGAACAACATAGGAAGTTTGAGGAACTGAGAGAACAACATAGGAGGATAGAGGATCTGAGAGAACAATATAGGAGGATAGAGGATCTGAGAGAACAACATAGGAAGTTAGAGGAACTGAGAGAACAACATAGGAGGTAAAGGAACTGAGAGAACAACATAGGAGGGTAAAGGATCTGAGAGAACAACATAGGAGATAGAGGATCTGAGAGAACAACATAGGAGGATAGAGGATCTGAGAGAACAAAATAGGAGGAAAGAGATCTGAGAGAACAACATAGGAGGATAGAGGATCTGAGAGAACAACATAGGAAGTTAGAGGAACTGAGAGAACAACATAGGAGGGTATAGGATCTGAGAGAACAACATAGGAGGATAGAGGATCTGAGAGAACAACATAGGGGATGGAGGATCTGAGAGAACAACATAGGAGGATAGAGGAACTGAGAGAACAACATAGGAGGCTAGATGAACTGAGAGCAGAACATGGGTGGATAGAGGAACTGAGAGAACAACATAGGAAGTTAGAGGAACTAAGAGAACAACACAGGAAGTTAGAGGAACTAAGAGAACAACTAAAGGGTAGAGTAACTGAGAGAACAACATAGGAGGGTACAGGTACTGAGAGAACAACATAGGAGGATAGAGGAACTGAGAGAACAACATAGCAGGATATAGGAACTGAGAGAACAACATAGGAGGGTAGAGAACTGAGAGAACAACATAGGAGGGTAGAGGAACTGAGAGAACAACATAGGAGGGTAGAGGAACTGAGAGAACAACATAGGAGGATAGAGGACTAAGAGAACAACATAGGAGGATAGAGGATCTGAGAGAACAACATAGGAGGGTAGAGGATCTGAGAGAACAACATAGGAGGATAGTGGATCTGAGAGAACAACATAGGAGGGTAGAGGATCTGAGAGAACAACATAGGAGGATGAGGATCCGAGAGAACAACATAGGAAGTTAGAGGAACTGACAGAAAACAATGGAGGGTAGAGGAACTGAGATGAACAACTAGAAGGGTAGAGGAACTGAGAGAACAACATAGGAAGTTAGAGGAACTGAAGAACAACATAGGAGGATAGAGGAACTGAGAGAACAACTTAGTAGGGTAGAGGAACTGAGAGAACAACATAGAAGGTTAGAGGAACTGAGACAACAACATAGGAGGCTAGAGGAACTGAGAGGACAACTTAGTAGGGTAGAGGAACTGAGAGAACAACATAGGAGGATAGAGGAACTGAGAGAACAACATGGAGGCTAGATGAATTGAGAGCAGAACATGGGATGGTAGAGGAATGAGAGAACAACATAGGAGGTTAGAGTAACTGATAGAACAACATAGGAGGCTTGAGGAACTGAGAGAACAACATAGGTGGATAGAGGAACTGAGAGAACAACATAGGAGGTAGAGGAACTGAGAGAACAACATAGGAAGTTAGAGGAACTAAGAGAACAACATAGGAGGGTAGAGTAACTGAGAGAACATTATAGGAGGGTAGAGGAACTGAGAGAACAACATAGGAGGGTAGAGGAACTGAGAGAACAATATAGGAGGATAGAGGAACAGAGAGAACAACATAGGAGGCTAAAGGAACTGAGAGAACAACATAGGAGGATAGAGGAACTGAGAGAACAACATAGGAGGGTAGAGGAACTGAGAGAACAACATAGGAGGGTAAAGGATTGAGAGAACAAATAGGATAGAGGATCTGAGAGAACAACAAAGGAGGATAGAGGATCTGAGAGAACAACATAGAAGGATAGAGGATCTGAGAGAACAACATAGGAGGATAGAGGATCTGAGAGAACAATATAGGAGGATAGAGGATCTGAGAGAACATCATAGGAAGTTAGAGGAACTGAGAGAACAACATAGGAGGGTAAAGGATCAGAGAGAACAACATAGGAGGATAGAGGATCTGAGAGAACAACTTAGGAGGATGAGGATCTGAGAGAACAACATAGGAAGTTTGAGGAACTGAGAGAACAACATAGGAGGATAGAGGATCTGAGAGAACAACATAGGAGGATAGAGGATCTGAGAGAACAATATAGGAGGATGGAGGATCTGAGAGAACAACATATGAAGATAGAGGGACTGAGAGAACAACATATGAAGTTAGAGGATCTGAGAGAACAACATAGGAGGATAGAGGATCTGAGAGAACAACATAGGAAGATAGAGGAACTGAGAGAACAACATAGGAGGATAGAAGAACTGAGAGAACAACATAGGAGGATATAGGATCTGAGAGAACAACATAGGAAGTTAGAGGAACTGAGAGAACAACATAGGAAGTTAGAGGAACTGAGAGAACAACATAGGAAGTTAGTGGAACTGAGAGAACAACATAGGAGGATAGAGGAATTGAGAGAACAACATAGGAGGATAGAGGATCTGAGAGAACAACATAGGAGGATAGAGGAACTGAGAGAACAACATAGGAGGATAGAGGATCTGAGAGAACAACATAAGAGGATAGAGGATCTGAGAGAACAACATAGGAAGTTAGAGGAACTGAGAGAACAACATAGGAGGATAGAGGATCTGAGAGAACAACATAGGAGGGTAAAGGATCTGAGAGAACAACATAGGAGGATAGAGGATCTGAGAGAACAACATAGGAGGTAGAGGATCTGAGAGAACAACATAGGAGGATGGAGGATCTGAGAGAACAACATAGGAAGTTAGAGGAACTGAGAGAACAACATAGGAGGGTAGAGGAACTGAGAGACAACTTAGAAGGGTAGAGGAACTGAGAGAACAACATAGGAGGATAGAGGATCTGAGAGAACAACTTAGGAGGATGGAGGATCTGAGAGAACAACATAGGAAGTTTGAGGAACTGAGAGAACAACATAGGAGGATAGAGGATCTGAGAGAACAACATAGGAGGATAGAGGATCTGAGAGAACAACATAGGAGGATAGAGGATCTGAGAGAACAACATATGAGATAGAGGGACTGAGAGAACAACATATGAAGTTAGAGGATCTGAGAGAACAACATAGGAGGATAGAGGATCTGAGAGAACAACATAGGAAGATAGAGGAACTGAGAGAACAACATAGGAGGATAGAAGAACTGAGAGAACAACATAGGAGGATATAGGATCTGAGAGAACAACATAGGAAGTTAGAGGAACTAAGAGAACAACATAGGAAGTTAGAGGAACTGAGAGAACAACATAGGAAGTTAGTGGAACTGAGAGAACAACATAGGAGGATAGAGGAATTGAGAGAACAACATAGGAGGATAGAGGATCTGAGAGAACAACATAGGAGGATAGAGGAACTGAGAGAACAACATAGGAGGATAGAGGATCTGAGAGAACAACATAAGAGGATAGAGGATCTGAGAGAACAACATAGGAAGTTAGAGGAACTGAGAGAACAACATAGGAGGATAGAGGATCTGAGAGAACAACATAGGAGGGTAAAGGATCTGAGAGAACAACATAGGAGGATAGAGGATCTGAGAGAACAACATAGGAGGGTAGAGGATCTGAGAGAACAACATAGGAGGATGGAGGATCTGAGAGAACAACATAGGAAGTTAGAGGAACTGAGAGAACAACATAGGAGGGTAGAGAACTGAGATGACAACTTAGAAGGGTAGAGGAACTGAGAGAACAACATAGGAAGTTAGAGGAACTGAAAGAACAACATAGGAGGGTAGAGGAACTGAGAGGACAACTTAGTAGGGTAGAGGAACTGAGAGAACAACATAGAAGGTTAGAGGAACTGAGAGAACAACATAGGAGGCTAGAGGAACTGAGAGGACAACTTAGTAGGGTAGAGGAACTGAGAGAACAACATTGGAGGATAGAGGAACTGAGAGAACAACATGGGAGGCTAGATGAACTGAGAGCAGAACATGGGATGGTAGAGGAACTGAGAGAACAACATAGGAGGTTAGAGGAACTGAGAGAACAACATAGGAGGCTAGAGGAACTAAGAGAACAACATTGGTGGATAGAGGAACTGAGAGAACAACATAGGAGGGTAGAGAAACTGAGAGAACAACATAGGAAGTTAGAGGAACTAAGAGAACAACATAGGAGGGTAGAGTAACTGAGAGAACACTATAGGAGGGTAGAGGAACTGAGAGAACAACATAGGAGGGTAGAGGAACTGAGAGAACAATATAGGAGGATAGAGGAACAGAGAGAACAACATAGGAGGCTAAAGGAACTGAGAGAACAACATAGCAGGATAGAGGAACTGACAGAACAACATATGAGGGTAGAGGAACTGAGAGAACAACTTAGTAGGGTAGAGGAACTGAGAGAACAACATATTAGGGTAGAGGAACTGAGAGAACAACTTAGTAGGATAGAGGAACGGAGAGAACAACATAGAAGGATAGAGGATCTGAGAGAACAACATAGGAGGATAGAGGATCTGAGAGAACAATATAGGAGGATAGAGGATCTGAGAGAACATCATAGGAAGTTAGAGGAACTGAGAGAACAACATAGGAGGGTAAAGGATCAGAGAGAACAACACAGGAGGATAGAGGATCTGAGAGAACAACTTAGGAGGATGGAGGATCTGAGAGAACAACATAGGAAGTTTGAGGAACTGAGAGAACAACATAGGAGGATAGAGGATCTGAGAGAACAACATAGGAGGATAGAGGATCTGAGAGAACAATATAGGAGGATGGAGGATCTGAGAGAACAACATATGAAGATAGAGGGACTGAGAGAACAACATATGAAGTTAGAGGATCTGAGAGAACAACATAGGAGGATAGAGGATCTGAGAGAACAACATAGGAAGATAGAGGAACTGAGAGAACAACATAGGAGGATAGAAGAACTGAGAGAACAACATAGGAGGATATAGGATCTGAGAGAACAACATAGGAAGTTCGAGGAACTGAGAGAACAACATAGGAAGTTAGAGGAACTGAGAGAACAACATAGGAAGTTAGTGGAACTGAGAGAACAACATAGGAGGATAGAGGAATTGAGAGAACAACATAGGAGGATAGAGGATCTGAGAGAACAACATAGGAGGATAGAGGAACTGAGAGAACAACATAGGAGGATAGAGGATCTGAGAGAACAACATAAGAGGATAGAGGATCTGAGAGAACAACATAGGAAGTTAGAGGAACTGAGAGAACAACATAGGAGGATAGAGGATCTGAGAGAACAACATAGGAGGGTAAAGGATCTGAGAGAACAACATAGGAGGATAGAGGATCTGAGAGAACAACATAGGAGGGTAGAGGATCTGAGAGAACAACATAGGAGGATGGAGGATCTGAGAGAACAACATAGGAGTTAGAGGAACTGAGAGAACAACATAGGAAGTTAGAGGAACTGAAAACAACATAGGAGGGTAGAGGAACTGAGATGACAACTAGAAGGGTAGAGGACTGAGAGAACAACATAGGAAGTTAGAGGAACTGAAAGAACAACATAGGAGGGTAGAGGAACTGAGAGGACAACTTAGTAGGGTAGAGGAACTGAGAGAACAACATAGAAGGTTAGAGGAACTGAGAGAACAACATAGGAGGCTAGAGGAACTGAGAGGACAACTTAGTAGGGTAGAGGAACTGAGAGAACAACATTGGAGGATAGAGGAACTGAGAGAACAACATGGGAGGCTAGATGAACTGAGAGCAGAACATGGGATGGTAGAGGAACTGAGAGAACAACATAGGAGGTTAGAGGAACTGAGGGAACAACATAGGAGGGTAGAGGAACTGAGATGACAACTTAGAAGGGTAGAGGAACTGAGAGAACAACATAGGAAGTTAGAGGAACTGAAAGAACAACATAGGAGGGTAGAGGAACTGAGAGGACAACTTAGTAGGGTAGACGAACTGAGAGAACAACATAGGAGGATGGAAATCTGAGAGAACAACATAGGAAGTTAGAGGAACTGAGAGGACAACTTAGTAGGGTAGAGGAACTGAGAGAACAACATAGGAGGATTGAGGAACTGAGAGAACAACATGGGAGGATAGAGGAACTGAGAGAACAACATGGGAGGCTAGATGAACTGAGAGCAGAACATGGGATGGTAGAGGAACTGAGAGAACAACATAGGAGGTTAGAGGAACTGAGAGAACAACATAGGAGGCTAGAGGAACTAAGAGAACAACATAGGTGGATAGAGGAACTGAGAGAACAACATAGGAGGGTAGAGGAACTGAGAGAACAACATAAGAAGTTAGAGGAACTGAGAGAACAACATAGGAGGGTAGAGTAACTGAGAGAACATTATAGGAGGGTAGAGGAACTGAGAGAACAACATAGGAGGGTAGAGGAACTGAGAGAACAATATAGAAGGATAGAGGAACAGAGAGAACAACATAGGAGGCTAAAGGAACTGAGAGAACAACATAGGAGGATAGAGGAACTGAGAGAACAACATAGGAGAGTAGAGGAACTGAGAGAACAACATAGGAGGGTAAAGGAATTGAGAGAACAAATAGGAGGGTAGAGGAACTGAGAGAACAATATAGGAGGATAGAGGAACTGAGAGAACAACATAGGAGGATAGAGGAACTGAGAGAACAACATAGGAAGTTAGAGGAACTGAGAGAACAACATAGGAGGATAGAGGAACTGAGAGAATAACATAAGAGGCTAGAGGAACTGAGAGCACAACATAGAAGGGTAGAGGAACTGAGAGAACAACATAGGAGGATAGAGGAACTGAGAGCACAACATAGAAGGGTAGAGGAACTGAGAGAACAACATAGAAGGGTAGAGGAACTGAGAGAACAACATAGGAGGGTAGAGGAACTGAGAGCACAACATAGGAGGCTAAAGGAACTGAGAGAACAACATAGGAGGGTAGAGGAACTGAGAGAACAACATAGGACGATAGAGGAACTGAGAGAACAACATAGGAGAGTAGAGGAACTGAGAGCACAACATAGGAGGGTAGAGGAAGTAAGAGCACAACATAGGACAAACGGACATAGGTATTGCTTTTAAGGCGATGGGATTACTTCAGTAGATGCTAGCGTTACCTAGGGAGTCTGGATTACTACAGTAGATGTTAGCTTTACCTAGTGGGTCTGGTATTACTACAGTACATGTTAGCTTTACCTAATGGGTCTGGTATTACTACAGTAGATGTTAGCTTTACCTAATGAGTCTGGTATTACTACAGTAGATGTTAGCTTTACCTAATGGGTCTGGTATTACTACAGTACATGTTAGCTTTACCTAATGAGTCTGGTATTACTACAGTAGATGTTAGCTTTACCTAATGAGTCTAGTATTACTACAGTAGATGTTAGCTTTACCTAATGAGTCTAGTATTACTACAGTAGATGTTAGCTTTACCTAATGAGTCTGGGATTACTACAGTAGATGTTAGCTTTACCTAATGAGTCTGGTATTACTACAGTAGATGTTAGCTTTACCTAATGAGTCTGGTATTACTACAGTAGAATCTAGCATTACCTAGAAAGTCTGTGATTAAAACAGTAGATGCTAGCTTTACCTAATGAGTCTGGTATTACTACAGTAGAATCTAGCAATACCAAGGGAGTCCTGGATTACTACAGTAGAATCTAGTATTACCAAGGGAGTCCTGGATTACTACAGTAGATGCTAGCTTTACCTAAGGCTCTGGGATTACTACAGTAGAATATAGCATTATCAAGGGAGTTCTGTATTATTACAGTAGATGCTAACATTACCCAGGGAGTCCTGTATTATTACAGTAGATGCTAACATTACCCAGGGAGTCCTGTATTATTACAGTAGATGCTAGCATTAAACATCAGAAAGAAGCAATCAACATTTTTCGGGCACATCATGAGAAGAGGAAAGTTAGAATACTAGCATTACCCAAGGAGTCCTATATTGTTACAGTAGATGCTATCATTGCCCAAGGAGTCCTGTATTATTACAGTAGATGCTAGCATTAAACATCAGAAAGAAGCAATCAACATTTTTCGGGCACATCATGAGAAGAGGAAAGTTAGAATACTAGCATTACTCAAGGAGTCCAGTATTATTACAGTAGATGCTAACATTACCCAAGGAGTCCTGTATTATTACAGTAGATGCTAACATTACCCAAGGAGTCCTGTATTATTACAGTAGATGCTAACATTTCTTAGGAGTCTAAGATTACCAAAGTGAGATTCGGGATCGAATTATAAAGTTAGAAACATTGAGAGTCCTGAATTACCTTTACAGCCTTTATGGTTATCTACGGAATTGCTAGATAAAAAGTAACTAGCGCCCGTTACATTTACCTACCAACCTAAATATAGGTCCGATCCGACGTCGTTAATATTTTGTCCCAGGTTTGCATTCCCCCTTGATCCCTACCCTCCTGGCTAGGCTGAGTGGCTTCTATGGTAGAGCCTTCATCATATCGGGTTGGCTGACAGTGTTTCAACACTCATCTTTGGATCGCTGACTATCCTCAACTCCTGCTCTAAGAATGTCCTCGTGTTTTTAAAATGTAGAATTCTTAATTAGATTGTCGATGTTAATAAGAACCTTATGATTTTCGACAAAACACACTATTATTAAATCACACACACATGGGTAAAAAAAAAAACCCCGCCAGTTGAGATTTTAATTTTGGCGTTTCTCTCTGAGGCAACCACCCCTGGTCTCAGCAGCAAGGCCCGGCTTGAAACGTCAATTATTCATCGACGTTAAAAATATGAGTACCTATGAAGACGGAGTTATCTGCCTGTGCGGCGAGGGATCCCTGTGCATGCGACTGCCAGGGAAAAAAAACATTAACACGCAAAATTCAGTTCCTTATCTCTAGGGACTTCACCAGTGGTGAAAGCTGGCGAAACCAACACACAAAAAATTATTATAATAAATAAAATCACACACAGACATTAACAACAGGGACAAGGGATAATCATAATTATCGAAATACGATGATCCACATTTTATTTCAGGCTACACGAAGAGACAAACAAATGAAAAGACGATTAGAGACCACAGAGATGAGATTTCTCAGAAGAATGTTGAAAGTTCCCTCGACAGCTAAAAAGACGAATGAGGAAATTCTCAAACAGGCAAACACAAAAAGGGGGCTCTTAAAAACATCAGAAAGAACAATCAACATTTTTCGGGCACATCATGAGAAGAGGAAAGTTGGAATACTTGGTTACAACTGGCAAATTAAAAGGAAAGAGAGATCACGGGCGACAAAGAGAGAAAATACTGGATAGCTTGGTGTCATGGCATGGAAAACAGTCAACAATAGAACTCGTACGATGCAATGTGGATAGAAGATTGTGGAATGACATGATCGCCTAAGCCAACCGGTATGGCACATGATGACATGATGACGACGACACGAAGAGACATAAAAATGAGCTGAAATAATTGAAGAAGTTTGGGTGAAACGCCAGTAGTAAGTTACGTTTCACGAACCATACACGCATCCACATTCAAATGTGTATATCATACCCGCCTTCTTTATCGATAAATGCGAAGATAGCCATGATTTTACTACAAGCAAACATAACAGGCGCCCGTGTGCTGCCGGGGCCCGAAAGGGGAGTAAAGAATAGCGGCGCTGTACCCTACCAGGCATGTTCGTAAGAGGTGAGAAAGGATGGTTGGGCATGGGACTGGCTATCCTATGCTGTCAACAACAAAAAATAACCCGAAAAAAACTTCACAAACATGGGCAAGTCAAAGAGGATGTTAAGTCGGTCCTATTATATGGCTGTGAAACATGGAGAACAACAAAATTGACAATCACGAAGATACAGACCTTCATTAATGGATGCCTACGCACAATAAATAATTATAATTAATAGAATTATAATTTCCTTCCTTCTTTCTTTCCTTCCTTCCTTCCTTCCTTCCTTTGTTTATTTCTTTTTCTTTCCTTTCTTCTCATTTTCTTTCGTTCTTTCGTTCTTTCTTTCAATCCTTCCTTTTTTCCTTCCTTCTCTTCTTCCTTCCTTCCTTTCTTCCGTATTTATTTCTTTCTTATCTAAAATGTACAAAATACCAGGCACACACATATGCCAACGTCATACATAAGTAACATTATAGCGAGAAACTTCAGATTAAGAATCCTAGACTCGTTACTGTATATTTTAAACGGCGCCCCCTGACACAGGAGTTCACAGTTGTGTCCCTTGTTTTCGCTAACTATGCCTTATTGTCAGTGAAAATTCCTTTTACTTACCTGGCAGGGCCGATCTGTTATGACATCTCCCGTGTTTATATATTTTTGTATCACAGATATCTCCCACGAGTAAGTTCGCCAGAACGTGTAATATTTATCTTGAATATTTAAATAGAGTAGCAATTATGTTATGGCAGCGCGCTGGGTTTTAAGTCCAAAATAATTTTTTTTTTCGTTCCTTATAAATACTTTTAGTCTACCCTGTTAATGTGTACCTGGCCAGCAGTTTTGGAAAGATATGAAGAGAAGTTAAAAGATTATCAATTGATATTACTCTTTACTCAATACGAATACACACATTTGTACTTACAACATGAGAATTTATTAAGGCAAGCAGTCCGTGATGAAGTCGGATCTTCTGGTCCAAAGTTTGGAGATGTTGCGGCTTCCTGTAAACAACGATACAGCACTTCTAAGACCGTTTAGCTTCCTTATAGCGCAATAAAGAATGCAATGACAGAAGAATGTTGAGAATATCATGGACAGAAAATAAAAGTAATGAAAACGTCCTGAATGAGATCAAAGCAAAAAGGAGAGATAATTTTCAATATTAGGAAGAAACAATCATCATTTTATAGACCATATTATAAGAAGCGAACAGCTGGAATATATTGTGACAACTGGGAAATTGAGGGACGAAGAGGTAGAGGGAAGCAACGAGAAAAGATACCAGACAGCTTAAGAGAATGGGAATGGGCTTAAGAAACATGATCACCTACGCCAGCAGGCATGTTACTCGATGATGATGATGATGATGATGTTGATAAGGTAGAAAGATGCAGAGGAGTAGTCGCCAGGCAAAGGCAGCAGAAGTAGAAAGCAGTCGTGATACGCAACCAGCTCGACAAGGTAGGCAGTTTACAGATAGATCGTTACAAACTAGCATCTTCTATCATGTCGGCATGTATTATATTTCTGGGACTTGCCGTGTGACAAGTCCTATGGTGCTGTAGAATGAAGGCCGCATGGTCAGATCAGCATCCAGAAGGTTCCCATGTCAAAGTTTTTGCATGAAAAAAAAATTCCTCTCTTCGATAGATCGAATTTGCGATCGTTTCCACACTTTTGTGGAACTTTTGTTTGTTCAGTCACCCCGATAGAGAGATAGAAAGAGAAATATATAGATAAATGTATATGTGTATAGTTGAGTGAATGTATGTATAGATGGGAGAGGAGCGAGAGAGAGAGAGAGAGAGAGAGCTAGGGAGAGAGTTTGGGGAGAGTGAGTAAAAAGAGTAGATGAGACAGCGAGACAGTGTGCGAGGGAGTTAAAGTGAGTGATAGACTGTGTGAGAGTGAGTAAAAAAGAGTAGATGAGACAGCGAGACAGTGTGCGAGAGGAGTTAAAGTGAGTGATATGCTGTGTGAGAGTGAGTAAAAAGAGTAGATGAGACAGCGAGACAGTGTGCGAGGGAGTTAAAGTGAGTGATATACTGTGTGAGAGTGAGAAAAAGTGAGAGTGTGACAACGTGAGAGAGTGCGAGAGAGAGAGTAAAAGAGAGAGTGAAAAACGATGAGAAAGTGTATGAAAGAGAGTGAGACAGTATAATAAATTGAGAGAGAAAGGGGGAGAGGGGAAGAGAGTCAGTGAGAAAGAGACAAAGCGTGTATGAGAGAATGAACGAGAGAGAGAGAGAGAGAGAGAGAGAGAGAGAGAGAGAGAGAGAGAGAGAGAGAGAGACGGCATTTAGAAAACTGACTTTACTCTGGTATCCGGTAATCGATTATTTTCAATAAGCAAAGATTTGCTGCCTTCACACGATCGTGCCCAGGAGAATCGACTTTTATATCGTTTGATGCGCTTATAGATTTGGAGACTTGCGAGCGGGAGATCGATACTCCATTGTTTTAATGGCTTGGGAAGGTTCGTGCTTCAGGTGTACAAGTGGGCGTTGTCGAGGTGGGAGGGTGGCTTTATTTAAAGTGGAGGGAGGGTGGCTTTATTCAGGGTGGACGGAGGGTGGTTTTATTAAAGGTGGAGGAAGGGTGGCTTTATTCAAGGTGGCTTTATTTCAAGTGGAGGAAGGGTGGCTTTATTCAAGGTGGATGGAGGACGGCTTTATTCAAGGTGGATGGAGGGTGGCTTTATTCAAGGTGGATGGAGGGCGGCTTTATTCAAGGTGAATGGAGGGCGGCTTTATTCAAGGTGAATGGAGGGCGGCTTATTTCAAGGTGGAGGAAGGGTGGCTTTATTCAAGGTGGAGGGAGGGTGGCTTTATTCAAGGTGGAGGAGGGTGGCTTTATTCAAGGTGAATGGAGGGCGGCTTTATTCAAGGTGGATGGAGGGCAGCTTATTTCAAGGTTGAGGAAGGGTGGCTTTATTCAAGGTGGAGGGAGGGTGGCTTTATTCAAGGTGGAGGGAGGGTGGCTAAATTCAAAGTGGAGGGAGGGTGGCTAAATTCAAAGTGGAGGGAGGGTGGCTTTATTGAAGGTGGAGGGAGGGTGGCTTTATTGAAGGTGGAGGGAGGGTGGCTTTATTCAAGGTGAAGGGAGGGTGGCTTTACTCAAGGTGGAGGGAGGGTTGCTTTATTCAAGGTGGAGGAAGGTTGGCTTTATTCAAGTTGGAGGGAGGGTGGCTTTATTCAAGGTGGAGGGAGGGTGGCTTTATTAAAGGTGAATGGAGGGTGGTTTTATTAAAGGTGGAGAAAGGGTGGCTTTATTAAAGGTGGAGGGAGGGTGGCTTTATTAAGGTGGAGTTAGGGTGGCTTAATTAAGGTGGAGGGAGGGTGGCTAGCTGGCAAGGTGGGCGGAGGGGAGCTTTAATCAAAGTTGAGGTAGGGTGGCTTTATTAAAGGTGGTGATGTGAACCTTGGAATTTTTGTTGAGCGAATAGACGTGAGCAGCAAAGATTGAACAAATTGCACAACTAAGTGGTCGTGGGGATAAATTAAATGGTTAGCAAGTGTACGGTGAGAAAAATGGTAAATAAATTTGATCCAGAATGGAATGAAAGGTGGGAAAAAAACGACGCTCTTGTCTTCGGTCGCTTTGCATAGGTTACTTGTTGCATCACATCGTAATTTAAACAGAAAGTGTGTTACTTACATCCTTTTTCTGACATTACAATATTTTGGAACCGGGTTTGCTTTCCATGTGCAAACTCATTGCTTGAATAGTTTGAGGAAGCAGATATGTAATGGAACTCAACTGCTCATCTTTACGGAATGAAAGAGACCAAGAGACCTCAGTTGTAGAACCTTCTTGTTTGAGCTTTGGACATCTCGCAGCATGAAGTATCACGTCAGCATTTCAGCGATGTAGACTATACAGGTTTGCGTGTAGTGATATTTCACCTTAGATTATACACATAACAAAGAGCAAGAAGTCACGACAGCTTGTCTCCTTCGTCCTGTACATGAGGTGCGAGATTGGGTGATGTTTTGAGTTGACTGATGCCCTATGTCTCTATGTCGAAGGGAAGAGAATATAATCGAAAGAGGAGATGAAAGAGATTAAGGAGAAGGAAAAAAAGGAAGTGGACGAGAACAAGTCAAAGATGATGGTGAAGAGAGAAACGAGGAGAGAAGAAGATAAAGAGGAAGATGAAGAGGGATAAGAAGAAAAAGCATGAGAAGCTAGAATCTAATTCTTATTGCTTATCACCTCCAAGGTAGTTATCGTATCCGTTTTGAAGTTCCGGTTACAACCACACCCAGCCATGTAGTTTTGTTCCGGTTACAACCACACCCCAGCGATGTAGTTTTGTTCCGGTTACAACCACACCCCAGCCATGTAGTTTTGTTCCGGTTACAACCACACCCCAGCGATGTAGTTTTGTTCCGGTTACAACCACACCCCAGCGATGTAGTTTTGTTCCGGTTACAACCACACCCCAGCGATGTAGTTTTGTTCCGGTTACAACCACACCCCAGCCATGTAGTTTTGTTCCGGTTACAACCATACCCCAGCGATGTAGTTTTGTTCCGGTTACAACCACACCCCAGCGATGTAGTTTTGTTCCGGTTACAACCACACCCCAGCGATGTAGTTTTGTTCCGGTTACAACCACACCCCAGCGATGTAGTTTTGTTCCGGTTACAACCACACCCCAGCGATGTAGTTTTGTTCCGGTTACAACCACACCCCAGCGATGTAGTTTTTGTTCCGGTTACAACCACACCCCAGCGATGTAGTTTTGTTCCGGTTACAACCACACCCCAGCCATGTAGTTTTGTTCCGGTTACAACCACACCCCAGCGATGTAGTTTTGTTCCGGTTACAACCACACCCCAGCCATGTAGTTTTGTTCCGGTTACAACCACACCCCAGCGATGTAGTTTTGTTCCGGTTACAACCACACCCCAGCGATGTAGTTTTCTTTGCTGCATCTTTCAAATATGTAAACACAATTATACAATCTATGATGGGGACTGCAGCTGCTTTTCTTTGTTTAGATCCTTCGATGAGATGAACGATTCGGATGATTCCACTGGGACGGGTGGTTGAGCAATTATGAATATTAATTCGTTTGCAGTGATACCGGGGCATTAAACTACCTATAACCATATAATTTATACGTGTCGGGCTCTATAAGAAGATGTTGAAGATACATCGGTTATGTGCTGCGAATGAATGAAGAAAGACTTCCCCGTCAATCATTTATGTGGAAACCATCTGGTAAAAGAAAACAAGACGAACCCACGTAATAGATGCTCAGAATGAATTATATGGAAGGCTAAATCATGGGACCAAGAAACAATGAAGAACTACAGGAACTATCTCGTCCAATCGTTAATCATGGAGAACTATGACTTCCGCCCTATGTGCCGTCTACGGTCCGAGAGGAAAATACATGAATAAATGAGGGAATAATTGCTCATTTTTCGTATTTATGATTCTCCTCAAACATTTTTCTGCGATACGAGCATGCCTTTAAACGGAACAATCTATGCCATTTCAAGATATTATTCATCCAATATTTTAAGATTTTATTTTAAACGAAACGAATATTGAAACGTTTTGCTGTTATCGTCTTTATCCCTCTTTTACATTGACTAGACAGACATCTAGGGGGAGAGAAATCTGAATGGGATAACACAAAAATAGAAATAAAGTAAAATGATAGGAGTTTTTGGAAGGGCATTACAATTTAGAGGAAAGAAGAAACAAAGGGAGGAAGTGCTGGAGCATTGGAGAAACAATGAGAATGTGGGAAGGATTGGATCGTCGGAGAAAAAAAGAGGAATGTGGGAAGGATTGAAACGTAGGAGAAAAAAAAAACGGAACGGTGGGAGAAAAGAATGGAACGTAGAAAGAAAACAAAAACGAGGTCAGAGAAAGACTTGATACCTTGGAGACATTTAGAAAAAAGTGAGAGGAGGAAACAGTACATTAGAGAAATTGAATGTGGGAGGAGGAAACAGTACATTAGAGAAATTGAAAGTGGGAGGAGGAAACAGTACATTAGAGAAATTGAAAGTGGGAGGAGGAAACAGTACATTAGAGAAATTGAATGTGGGAGGAGGAAACAGTACATTAGAGAAATTGAAAGTGGGAGGAGGAAACAGTACATTAGAGAAATTGAAAGTGGGAGGAGGAAACAGTACATTAGAGAAATTGAAAGTGGGAGGAGGAAACAGTACATTAGAGAAATTGAATGTGGGAGGAGGAAACAGTACATTAGAGAAATTGAAAGTGGGAGGAGGAAACAGTACATTAGAGAAATTGAAAGTGGGAGGAGGAAACAGTACATTAGAGAAATTGAAAGTGGGAGGAGGAAACAGTACATTAGAGAAATTGAAAGTGGGAGGAGGAAACAGTACATTAGAGAAATTGAAAGTGGGAGGAGGAAACAGTACATTAGAGAAATTGAAAGTGGGAGGAGGAAACAGTACATTAGAGAAATTGAAAGTGGGAGGAGGAAACAGTACATTAGAGAAATTGAAAGTGGGAGAAATAGAGATTCTACGAAAGAGAATCATGGAGAAAACGGAAGAAAGAAACATTAACATTATTTTTTAGAATAATAACATTGTGCCTGTAGTGTAGTAGCTAGGCTACTGGCCTCATGATAGAGTGAACATGGGTTCAACACGTTAAGTTAATGGAGATATTCAGACTCTAAATAAAGCACCAGGCTCCTCACCACTTTCAATTACATTGACTTAGTAAAGGTGAAGGTTATTACTGTACTCAGCAACACTTTATTTTGCGGGCCCTCCTATTCAACCTTTTAACAGCATTGCAAGAATCTACGTTTATGTGTTCGGGGTCTCGGCACCCTAGTTGGGAAAACCACCCGACTGAGCTACCGATGTTCAGACAACCCGTGTTCGATTCCCGCTGGAAGCAGTGTGAATTGTACTCGTGGTTAGAAAAAAAAATTATGGGAAAGTAAAGCGGCACGGGCGTAATACCGACCACATTACCCAAAAAATCATGTGCCGAAGATTTGTAAAATATATGGTCACTAACATCATATTCCATATACGCCACTTGGCGTGACGGGGGTACTTTACTTTTTTTTTTTACTTTAGAAAAGAAATATCCCTCAGTCGACCCAGCCGCTGGCAAAAATGGGTACCAGGGTATTACTCTGGGAAGGTGAGAAATGCCGCCTCGCATCGTGAGTTTCGATGCTTGAAGCGACACTATCCAGAAGTCTCCGAACACTTCTGGATAGAAGGTCGATCACATATGGGTGAAAACTCGCAAGATAAGACGCCGATTCAAGTCTCGTACTTTACCCTTACCTTTACGTTTATATTGCGAGACCTCCTGTTCCATCCTTTAACACCATTACAAGAATGCACGTAAAGTCTGAATGCTTTACGCAATAACAATTTTAAAACAAGAAAAACAATTAAATACATTTTTACTGTTTAAAAGCCATAATGAAGTTCACTTTTCTATGTCAGCTTTCCTTAAACACCGGCTGCCTCCACGGAACTAATAAACTGCCAGAGTAAGTGCACGTGCTCACGTGCTGTTGTCTGTTGGAACATACTCCACGGGAAGTGAGATTTACGTCGCCAAACAAATCACCGTCTACAAACTTACAAAACAAATAAATTGTTAAAATTGTCTGCCGTGTTCTGGGTAAATGCCAACGGCTTTTTCAATTTGAAGAAAAATATGTCTTTATATATTTTGCGTGTGTGTGTATGTGCAGTTGTAAAGTAATAAGGTAAAACACGGGGACAGCAGAAGATAAGACAGGGGGAGGAAGGAAGTACAGACATAATCAATGAGGGTTTTGCTAGGGGGTAGTGGCCACCATATTTCTCTATTTCCGTCTATTCTAGATTTTGCTTTGCCACTCCCTTGTCACTTTCATGTCACTCTCTTGTCACTTATTATTATATTGTCACTTTATTGTCCCTCCCTTGTCACTCTATTGTCACGCACTTGTCATTCTCTTATCAATCCCTTGTCACTTTACTGTCACTCTCTTGTCACTCCTTGTCACTCTACTGTCACTCTATTATCACTCTCTTGTCACTCCCTTGTCACTCTCATGTCACTCTCTGGTCACTTTATTGTCCCTTTATTGTCAATTTATTGTCCCTCTCTTGTCACTCTATCGTCACGCACTTGTCATTCTCTTGTCACTCCCTTATCACTTTACTGTTACTCTCTTGTCACTCTATTATCACTCACTTGTCACTCTCTTCTCACTAAATTGTCACTCTCTCCATTAAACCATCTGTGTTTTCCTGTAACACACCTCCATTTCTCCTCTCACCCTCTTCTTTATTGTCCATGTTGTAAACGAAATATCTCAACTTATCCTGTCTCGCAATTCCACAGACCTGTGACTGTAATTCCCTTGAAGTAGCCATGAGATTACCTTATCGAGAATGTTCTCACTTAACCATCTGCTCATGAAATTCGAAGTATTTTCCTCATTATATTACCACTGTTATTACTTATTTTGTTATTATTTATTATTTCCATGTTGATTATCCATGCTTTGGATGAATATAATAACATGTATAGCTCAGTGGTTAGTGAACAGGACTGCAAAGGACAAGAGGTAGGCTTCGAACCTAACCGACGGCTTCCGGGTTCACTCAGCCATAAATGGGTACCGGATTTTTTTCTGGGAAACTAATGCGGCACTGGCATAATACCGACCACATTACCCCAAAAATCATGTGCCGAAGGTCTGTAAAATGTATGGTCACTAACACGATATTCCCTATACTCCACTTGGCGTGACGGGGGTTCTTTCCTTTTTTTTTACTATAATAACATGTAGCTGTAGTTAGTCGAAGGCCTCTGTATCACTTCAAACGAATTAAAATCCATAATTTCTTAACCGCCCGTGCCAGTGGAATCATCCGAGTTAACATCTCACCTCACCTCATCTCATCTCATTGAAGGATATAAAAAAAAAACAGAAAAGCAGATGTAGTCCCCAGCGTAGCATCTACAGCATACGCCGAAAGACAAAAGGCGTAGCCGCACCGAATTGAACGCAACCGAACTGTCATTCGCCATACGATATCATCATTCATTGTAAGCAATCATAATATCGAAATACGATCCGGATGAAAAACACAGCTCACGGTGTTCACAGAGCACTAAACTCAGTAGCTCCAGCAGCAAGCCGGACTTGGAAAATGAGGCAACTGCAACAAGGAACACTTTTCAGGCAGAGCCTCAACGGTTCCTGTCGCCTATCCGCCATATTGACCGGAAGTCAGTATAATAACATGGGCCAAATATGATTTTTACTGTTATCTTGGGCGTTGCTGATTGAGATAAACGTCATCAGTATTTTCTCAATACAATGGAAAACCTTATCACATAGCTGTAAATTGGTACAACAACTGTGAAGATAATAGAACAGGGAAATCCACGAGCCATCTCAGCCCAGAAATGTGACATGTTACTGTAATGGTTAGCACAACTTAGCACGGCTGCTGCTACGCATGTTAAAGAATGGGTTTATTTTGTTGAGATTATAGAATTAAAATTCATCGCGGGAATTGCGAAAGACGGGCTCTATAAATAACCTTAATACAACAGACTAGACATCTATGAGTGTCCCAAAGTTGCATTAAATCACGTTCAATAACTATCTAATATCTTGTTTCTACTTAAGTGAAAAGCTGAACATAATTTAAGATAGGCAAAAAACACTCCATTGGTAGTTTTTAATGAACGTAAATAAATAATGCATGTTTTTAATACACTAGTTTATATAATGTAAGAATGTTCATTCATTTTTCATGAAGATTGAAACGGAAGTTCATTTTTCTTCTGTTCTTATTCAACGGTGTTAATGCATTATATCGCGAATTTTGCAATATACTCTTAAATAAAAAGTTAGGTAAAGGTTCCCTTCACATATATTTATATAACCACGTACATTTTTGGGCGATGTGGTCAGTATCACGCCAGCCGCCTTTACTTCCCAGAAAAAATCTCTGAACCATTTTTAGAGGCTGGGTGAACCCCGGAGCCTTGTCAGTCCGAAAAAAATCCGCCACTGCTGGGAATTGAACCCGACCCTTCTGGTCAGGAAGCGAGCACACTAACCACTCATCCACCGAGGCTTTCACTCTTATTCTCACATTCAACGAGGCTCCCACTCACATTCTTCCGACACTTGAATATACGGCCATAAAACAAATGATTGCTTGACGTTAATGAAATCCATCGCACCGTTTCTGTGTTCTGTTTGTGTTTAGCACAAGGTAATCAGTATATCCTGTGTCGTTCTATAATGTTGAGGTTTTAGACATCGATTCTGGTTCAGTAAAACCTTCAATGTGGTCAAAAGTTATTCCAATCAATGAAATACCATGTCACCAGAAAGCCATAATTCGTTTTGCACAGAAGCGCACACGTTGCACACGTTAAAGGCATGTCGATTTTAAAGTGACTATCACAAGTTCGATAGTTTCTATTAGAATATAAGAGAAGAGAACGTTTTTATTTTTTTATTTTTAAGTGACTATTAAAAGTACTGTAGTTTCTTGTTGACTGTAAGATAAGAGAAAGTTTTCTACAGTTTGAATTATTACCAGTATAATAGTTTCTAGTAGACTATATGATTAGATAATGTTTTCTATATTTTAAAGTGACTATTATACCGGTCCGATAGTTTATAGTGGACTATATGATTAGATAATGTTTTCTACATTTTAAAGTGACTATTATACCGGTACAATAGTTTCTAGTGGACTATATGATTAGATAATGTTTTCTACATTTTAAAGTGACTATTATACCGGTCCGATAGTTTATAGTGAACTATAAGATTAGATGGACTTCCTGTCAATATGGCGGCGAGGCGGCAGGAACTGCTGAGGCTCTGTCTGAAAAGTGTTCCTTGTTGCAGTTTCCACATATTCCAAGTTTGGCTCACTGGCGGAGCTACTGAGTTAAGTGCTCTGTGCACACCGTTAGCTGTGTTTTTCATCCGGATCGCGTTCGATATTCCGATTGCTTACGATGAATGACGACATCGTATGACGGACAGTTCGGTTGCGTTCACTTTCGGTGCGCCTACACCTTATGTCTTTTGGTGTGCAGTGGCTGTTATGAGGGGGTCTGCAGCTGCCTTTCTTTATTTGTATCCTTCAATGAGATGAGATGTTAATTTGGATGATTCCACTGGCACTGGCAGTCGAGAAATTATGGATTTTAATTCGTTTGCAGTGATACCGGGCCTTCGATTTTGTTAAGATCCTCATCATTGGGTGCCGTCTCCGCTTCGAAGGTTGGCTACCATGGAGCGCCATTCCACTCTGTCTCTTGCTTTGATGGTGCAGATTGTCATAGGATGACTTGTCCATCTTTTGATCTTACTCGTCCATGTTAATCTTGGTCTGCCTCTGCCTCTTTTACCTTGTATTTTTCCTTTCCAATATTACTTTTATTAGGCTGTTGTGTCTTTTAACATGACCCAAAAATTAAACAGTTTCAGTACAATACTGAACAGAGTTCACCTTGTATTTTCCCTTCCAATATTATTTTTAGTAGGCTGTTGTGTCTTTTGTTACATGACCCAAAAATTTCATTTGGCTTGCTCTATTAGTCTCTCTTTTCATTTTTAGTTGTTTTAAAACTTCCTCGTTTGTTTTCTTTTCTTTCCATCCAATTCTACCTTTTCTTCTATATATCCACATTTCAAAGGCTTCAATTTTCTGTTCTGTTTTCTGGTCTAATGTCCATGTTTCTGCACCATACAGGAATATTGAGAAGATGTAACATTTTGCTATTCTTAGTTTTAGGCCTGGTGTTATTTGGTTTGATTTTGTTTAGTATATTTTTAATGGCATTGAAATTACTTTTTGCCATTCCTATTCTTTTATTTATTTCAGTTGTACATTTTCCATCACTGGTTATAGTATGTCCCATGCAGTTGTAGTTCTGAACTGTCTCTAGATGTATTCCTTCCTCTTTGATATTTAATTGTAGGTTTTGAAAATTTTCTTTGTTTATGATCATAGTTTTAGTCTTTTTGATATTCATATCTAGTCCATATTTTTTGCTTGTCATGTTTATTACATTAAGTAATTGTTGTAGATCTTGAGGATTTTCTGCTAGTAGTACAGTATCATCAGCATATCTTAGGTTATTGATTATCTTCCCATTAATGTTTGGGCCTGGCATCACAGTGATGTTTTTAAAGATTTGGTCAGTGTATAGATTGAACAAGCTTGGTGATAGGATGTATCCTTGTCTTACTCCTCTTTTTATATCAATGGGTGTAGAGTTCTCCTTGTTATATTTTATTATTGCTGTTTTCTCCCAGTACAAATTACATATCAGTCGTATGTCTGTGTCATCCAGATTTATATCTTTTAGGCAGTCTATAAGTTGATTATAGTGTATTCTATCAAATGCTTTGGTGTAGTCTATGAAGCAGGCATATATTGGTTTGTTTACTTCTATGCACATTTTAATCAATGTCCTCATGCTGAATATGGCTTATTTTGTCCACTGTCTTGGAAAAACAATAACATTATCAGATTAAACAATGTTTTCTACATTTTAAAGTTGACTATTATACCAGTACGATAGTTTCTAGTGGACTGCTATACTCTAGCCTCATTGCGTGCAAAAAGAAGAGGTAAAGTACCCCCGTCACGCCACTTGATTATGATGTTAATGACCATACATTTTACAGACCTTCAGCACACGATTTTTGGGGTAATGTGGTCGGTATTACGCCCGTGCCGCTTTACTTTCCAAAAAAAAAAATATCCGGTACCCATTAAAGGCTGGGTGAACCGAAAGCTGTCGGTTAGGATCGAACTTTATCTCTTGTCCTTTGTAGTCCAGTTCACAATCCACTGAGCTATCGCGACTCCCGTCATTGCGTGTGCTCATCGTTTTCTCTATTGTCACTGACGTGTTCTATTTTCAGTTGTTCTACTTGTATGTGTATAGTACAATTTCCCCACCTGTTTCGTACGCTGAAACTCTGTTTAACTAATGAATCTGCCATTTTCATTATTTTACACAAAGTTTCCTTTTTACTCGTTTTTGTATATCAGCAATTATTCGACGGTCCAACATACATTAATATCATAACAGGTAAATCTACACGATGGGAATTATGTTTAAAATAAAACAGAAATGAATAAAAAAATATATATATTTTTAGTACAGGGAACAGCATTCGCGTAGGAAGTGGAGACCCCGCCCAATTTAAATTGAAATTTTTTTTTTTTTTAATTAATGATACGCGACGCCATGGATGCTCTATACCAGTAGACATTGAAGCCTTGGTTTTAAGTCTGTGGCAAGTTGAGTTGTGGTTTCATCAAGAAATATGCGCCTAGCACTTTGTTACCACGTGAACATCGCCTACAATGATCGCTACAAACGTTTACGTCTTCTGATCGCAACATCCACATCTTCGGCTCCATGTTTACGGCACTGAGCGTCTGCTTGTTCATGATCACGTGGTACCGTGTTTACAAATATAAACGACATCCTTGAACTTAGTTGGTCATGTGACCAATCAGCAAGAAAATGCCGGGAGCGTTTTCATTTCCTGAATAATTAACTCCACCTGGTGTTGAAATGTGGAGGCAACCATGTGTGGTTCATGGCGCACGTGCGCTAGTGAGAATGTGTATGTTGAAAATGGGGGCAGTAGCCAGAATATAGTAGTGTGAATGTGTATTTTGAAAATGGGGGCAGTAGCCAGAATATAGTAGTGTGAATGTGTATTTTGAAAATGGGGGCAGTAGCCAGAATATAGTAGTGTGAATGTGCTCATATTTGGCAAGTTGGCTCAGAGGAACGATCTGTCAACTTTTTAATTGAAAAGAATAACAACACTAACATTTTACTAGTTAGTGCTTGTCCGGACTAAGAAATGGTTCAGTGTTTGTCCGGAGTAATAAATATTTTGGGTTTTTTTTCCGCAGTAACAAATGGTTCAGTGTTTGTCTGAAGTAACAAATGGTTCTCTTTTAATTTCTCTCTTAATTCCTTTTTTTAATTTCTCTCTTAATTCCTTTTTTTAATTTCTCTCTTAATTCCTTTTTTTAATTTCTCTCTTAATTCCTTTTTTTAATTTCTCTCTTAATTCCTTTTTTTAATTTCTCTCTTAATTCCTTTTTTTAATTTCTCTCTTAATTCTCTTAATTTCTCTCTTAATTCCTTTTTTTAATTTCTCTCTTAATTCTCTTAATTTCTCTCTTAATTCCTTTTTTTAATTTCTCTCTTAATTCTCTTAATTTCTCTCTTAATTCCTTTTTTTAATTTCTCTCTTAATTCTCTTAATTTCTCTCTTAATTCCTTTTTTTAATTTCTCTCTTAATTCTCTTAATTTCTCTCTTAATTCCTTTTTTTAATTTCTCTCTTAATTCTCTTAATTTCTCTCTTAATTCCTTTTTTTAATTTCTCTCTTAATTCTCTTAATTTCTCTCTTAATTCTCTTAATTTCTCTCTTAATTCCTTTTTTTTAATTTCTCTCTTAATTCTCTTAATTTCTCTCTTAATTCCTCTTTTAGTTTCTCTCTTAATTTCTCTCTTAATTCATCTCTTAATTTCTCTCTTATTTTCTCTCTTAATTCCTCTTTTAGTTTCTCTCTTAATTTCTCTCTTAATTCCTCTCTTAATTTCTCTCTTAATTCCTCTTTTAGTTTCTCTCTTAATTTCTCTCTTAATTCCTCTCTTAATTCATCTCTTAATTTCTCTCTAATTTTCTCTCTTAATTCCTCTTTTAGTTTCTCTCTTAATTTCTCTCTGAATTCCTCTCTTAATTTCTCTCTTAATTCCTCTTTTAGTTTCTCTCTTAATTTCTCTCATATTTTCTCTTTTAATTCCTCTTTTAGTTTCTCTCTTAATTTCTCTCTTAATTCCTCTCTTAATTTCTCTCTTAATTTCTCTTTTAATTTCTCTCTTAATTTCTCTCTTAATTACTCTCTTAATTTCTCTCTTAATTTCTCTCTTAATTTCTCTCTTACTTCCTCTCTTAATTTCTCTCTTAATTTCTCTCTTAATTCTCTTAATTTCTCTTTTAATTTCTCTCTTAATTCCTCTCTTAATTCATCTCTTAATTTCTCTCTTATTTTCTCTCTTAATTCCTCTTTTAGTTTCTCTCTTAATTTCTCTCTGAATTTCTCTCTTAATTCCTCTCATATATTCTCTCTTAATTCCTCTCTTAATTTCTCTCTTAATTCCTCTCTTAATTCCTCTCTTAATTCCTCTCTTAATTGCTCTCTTAATTCCTCTCTTAATTTCTCTCTTAATTCCTCTCATAATTTCTCTCTTAATTCCTCTCTTAATTCATCTCTTAATTTCTCTCTTATTTTCTCTCTTAATTCCTCTTTTAGTTTCTCTCTTAATTTCTCTCTTTATTCCTCTCTTAATTTCTGTCGTGTTTTCTCTCTGAATTTCTCTCTTAATTCCTCTCATAATTTCTCTCTTAATTCCTCTCTTAATTCCTCTTTTAGTTTCTCTCTTAATTCCTCTCTTAATTCATCTATTAATTTCTCTCTTATTTTCTCTCTTAATTCCTCTTTAGTTTCTCTCTTAATTTCTCTCTTAATTCCTCTTTTAGTTTCTCTCTTAATTTCTCTCTTAATTCCTCTTTTAGTTTCTCTCTTAATTCCTCTTTTAGTTTCTCTCTTAATTTCTCTCTTAATTCCTCTTTTAGTTTCTCTCTTAATTTCTCTCTTAATTCCTCTCTTAATTCATCTCTTAATTTATCTCTTATTTTCTCTCTTAATTCCTCTTTTAGTTTCTCTCTTAATTTCTCTCTTAATTCCTCTCTTAATTTCTCTCTTAATCCCTCTTTTAGTTTCTCTCTTAATTTCTCTCTTAACTTCTCTCTTAATTTCTCCCTTATTTTCTCTCTTAATTCCTCTTTTAGTTTCTCTCTTAATTTCTCTCTTAATTCCTCTCTTAATTTCTCTCTTAATTTCTCTTTTAATTCCTCTCTTAATTCCTCTCTTAATTCCTCTCTTAATTTCTCTCTTATCTCTTAATTCTCTTAATTTCTCTTTTAATTTCTCTCTTATTTCCTCTCTTAATTCATCTCTTAATTTCTCTCTTATTTTTTCTCTTAATTCCTCTTTTAGTTTCTCTCTTAATTTCTCTCTTTATTCCTCTCTTAATTTCTGTCGCGTTTTCTCTCTGAATTTCTCTCTTAATTCCTCTCATAATTTCTCTCTTAATTCCTCTCTTAATTTCTCTCTTAATTCCTCTCTTAATTCCTCTCTTAATTCCTCTCTTAATTTCTCTCTTAATTCCTCTCATAATTTCTCTCTTAATTTCTGTCTTAATTTCTCTCTTAATTCCTCTCTTAATTCCTCTCTTAATTCCTCTCTTAATTTCTCTCTTAATTTCTCTCTTAATTTCTCTCTTAATTTCTCTCTTAATTCCTCTCTTAATTTCTCTCTTAATTCCTCTCTTAATTTCTCTCTTAATTTCTCTCTTAATTTCTCTCTTAATTCCTCTCTTAATTTCTCTCTTAATTCCTCTCTTAATTCCTCTCTTAATTTCTCTCTTAATTTCTCTCTTAATTTCTCTCTTAATTCCTCTCTTAATTTCTCTCTTAATTCCTCTCTTAATTCCTCTTACATTCTTTCTTAATCCCTCTCTTATTGTCTCCCTTAATTTCTCTCTTAATGTCTCTCTCTTACTTTCTCTCTTAATTCCTCTCTTAATTTCTCTCTGTTAATTCCTCTCTTAATTCCTTTCTTACATTCTTTCTTAATCCCTCTCTTATTGTCTCCCTTAATTTCTCTCTTAATTTCTATTTTATTTTTGACCATGATTTTTATAGACTTTCGGCACATGATTTTTGGGGTGATGTGGTCGGTATTACGCCAGTGACGTTTAACTTTCCCAGAAAACACCCGGTACCCAATTAAGACTGGGTGAACCTGGAAACCGTCAATCAGTCTCGATCTCTTGTCCTTTGTAGTCCAGTTCACAAACCATTGAGCTAACGCTTCCAGTGACTATATTTGCTGTAATATCTGCGCCTACACAAGCGTCGAGCTAACGACATCCTTATCGTGGTTTCCTTCCTTCTATTTTTACTTTCTTAGCTTCATATCCTTAAAGCGTTATTGATCCCAGACATAAATATCTGAGCATTTTTCCATACAGCCATATCTCCATTGCTTCTAATATTTTTCTCATTTGCTTATTGATTGTCCATGTTTTGCTTGGAAAATTGGCTTCATATTAATTTATTTTCTAAACTATTCAATAATAATTTATTTGCTTTTTGAACTGCCCCCTCTACACTTTATTTTCTCTTTAATTTAGTTGTAAGTAATCATTCGGCTGATTTCTCCTTTCATTCATGTATGGTGGCAGAAACATATACATTAGACAAGAAAACAGAATTTAAAACTGAATCCACCGAAATGTGGATTTATAGAAAAATAAGAAGAATCGGATGTAAAGAAAAGAAAACAAACGATGAAGTCTTAAAAACAAAACTAAAAATGAAAAAAAAAGAACTACTAAACATAATTCAAACAAAACAAATGAAATTTTTGGGGCATGTTAAAAGACACAGCTGCCTACTAAAAGTGATGTTTTAAGGGAAAATACAAGGTAAAAGAGGCAGAGACAGACCAAGACTAACATGGACAAGTAACATCAAAAGATGGACGTATCAGCCTATGACAACTTGCAACATCAAATCAAGAGACGTAAAGGAATGGCGCTCTATGGTAGCCAACCTTCGAATCTGACGCAGTGCTACATGAATAACATTTCTTCTTTATTCGCACTCAGCATGTACTTTGAGTACTCACACGTGTACTTTGTGTACACAATATAATACGCCCGCTCTCAGCCCAATTACTAAAACGTACTTGTTTATTTTCATCGTCTTTCCTCTAAGCCTGGCTGATCATATCTTATTTATTATATCCAATCTTCCACAAGTGTTATCAGCTCTAACTACGTTCTCATTGAGTCAGTGTCAGTTTGGATAACTATGTTCATCGTGTCAAGGGCGAGAATAACAGAGTGAAGAAACCTCAAGCGAAAAGAAAAACATAACAGTTGTGGCCCCCTTATTTATGGCACTTTGTCTGATAGTTTTTGTTTTCTCAGTTTGTTTCTTTTCCTAACGTGTCTTAGTTAGTCATGTTTTCCCAGATTTTTGTCTTCTCATAACATGCTCACAGAAGGCTGATATGTTTTTTCTAGTGTGTCTGTGTGTGTGTTGCCAGCAACCTTTATGTCTTTCCTTTAATCTGAATTTGCTTGTTGGCTGTTTTAACAGTCCAAACACATCATTTCTGTTCGAGAATAAGTAAAACTGTGGCTCTTGTAGTCTGTTTACTTCTTCACTTAATGTCCATGTTTTATTGCCATAGGTTAGGATTGTACCTAAACTGACTGATATTACCCGTTTTCGCTTAAATAAATATGTTGTACAAAATGCTCTTTCGTGTCTATATGCTGCCTTGACGTGTATGTTTGTTATTCCTGTGTTGCCTCGTTCGTTGGATGCTCCCATGAGACCATCTACTTTTAGCATGACATTTCAGATCATCTTTCTTGCAATGCAGCCACGTAATCGATGGGTCCTGGTTCTGCCATTCATCATCGAGTGCCATCTCCGCAACGAAGGTTGCCTTCCATGGAGCGCCATTCTGCTCTGTCTCTTGCTTTGATGGTGCAGGTTGTCATAGGCTGATTTGTCCATCTTTTGATGTTACTCGTCCATGTTAGTCTTGGTCTGCCTCTGCCTCTTTTACCTTGTATTTTCCCCTCTAGGATTACTTTTAGTAGGCTGTTGTGTCTTTCAACAAGGCACAAAAATCGCATTTGTCTTGTTTGTATTGTGTTCAGAAGTTCTCTTTTCATTTTTAGTTGTTTTAAAACTGCATCGTTTGTTTTCTTTTCCTTCCACCCAATTCTACCTATTCTTCTATATATCCACATTTCAAAGGCTTCAATTCTCTGTTCTGTTTTCTTGTCTAATGTCCCTGTTTCTGCACCATATAGGAATATTGAGAAGATGTACCATTTTGCTATTCTTAGTTTCAGCCCTGGTGATATTTGTTTTGATGTTAATATGTTCTTCATGACATTATAATTGCGTTTTGCCATTCCTGTTCTTTTGTTTATTTCAGTTGTACATTTTCCATCACTGGTTATAGTATGTCCAAGGTAGTTGTAGCCCTGAACTGTCTCCAGGTCTATTCCTTCAATTTTGATATCCACTTGTGGGTTTTGACTATTTTCTTTGTTTATGATCATAGTTTTAGTCTTTTTGATATTCATATCTAGTCCATATTTTTTGTTTGTCATGTTTATTTCATGAAGTAATTGTTGTAGATCTCTATGATTGTCTGCTAGTGGTACAGTATCGTCAGCATATCTTAGGTTTACAAAATAAATGTGTCTTTAAAAACAAACGTTTCTAGACAAACACCATTCTCACGATGCATTGACCAGCGCATGCGCAATATATTGGACGTGGATTTGTATAAACTCTCTAAGCCATGGACTTGGGAAAAATATTGTAAGATATGATTATGTCCCTTTACCAGTAATTTAATCGTGTAGTGTTGAGTTCTATAAATTAATTTAATCGTGTAGTGTTGAGTTCTATAAATTAATTTAATCGTGTAGTGTTGAGTTCTATAAATTAATTTAATCGTGTAGTGTTGAGTTCTATAAATTAATTTAATCGTGTAGTGTTGAGTTCTATAAATTAATTTAATCGTGTAGTGTTGAGTTCTATAAATTAATTTGATCGACACTTCTGCAACCTCTTATTGGGTATAAGATATGCATAAACGTTGAATTGATGTGATCATTTCCTAGAACGAGAATTTCTACTATCCCATTATTGTTTATTACCCACACAACTCATATGCAAGTTAGCCAACCTATCAGATAGGAGATTAATAAGCTTCTATTTGCAGACGATCAGGCACTCACGCACCGAAAAAAATAGAAGACCTCCAGGAACATTTAAATAAACGTAGCTGCATAGCACAGTTGGCCGTGTGCTCCAGCTATGTTTCTTGTGGCAAGGCGCTGTGTCGATGAGTACGGGTTCCATCCTGCTGCAGGCTGTCTGTTGTTCTTTGTTGTTTTTTTATATTATTTCTTGTGAAAATGTTTTCCCCACTGTTGTAAACATACCTCATTCCATGAAATGATTGGCACCCATTGCATCATCAAAATCAACACCAACAAGACAGTAGTCATGAACATCGGAAAAAAAAAACAGAACATTAACATAGCGATTGACGAGACAATTAAAGCAAATGGAGGCATTTAAATATCTAGGAAGTCTAGTGACTAACGACAATTCACAAACAGTAGAAATAGACTCAAGATACAACAAAGCTTGTCAAATCATTGGACAGCGATCACCACTATTGTCCATCAAGGAAATAACTCTAGAGGCAAAACGGGCACTCTACAATATGATCTTCATCCCAATGTTGTGCTAGAGAAATGGAAGCTAGATTCAGAAACATTAAGAAAATTAACCACAATCGAAATTGAATGTCTGGCAGACAGATAGGATGAGAAATGGAGAACTGAGAAACAAGCTAGAAGTAATTCCAGCCATTGAATACATAATGAAACAACCGAAACATGAGTTGGGCAGTGATAAGGCATAAACATCAAAACACAACACAACAAGCTTTCAATATACGTTGCAAGAACACTACATTACTACAGCTGCCGACCACGAACAAGATGGGTTGACGGAATACTAAAAACACTCTGAAAAATAACAGCAGCAGGGACAAACAGAAGGGCTAAAGACCGCAAATTTTAACAACCCCCTCCCCTCTCTCTTTCTCTCTCTCTTTCTCTCTCTCACTCTCTCCTCCCCCAGATACTTAAAAGTAAATAAGGAAAGAAAGAAGGAGAAGAATAAATCAGTATAGAAACAAAGAAAGTGAAAGATGTTATCAGAAATATTAGAATGAGCAATCTTCAACATTGGACTTGAAGTGTCGGGATTGGAGCTTTCTGCTCTTCCGTTAGTTGTTGAAAACTGAAGACCTTTATCTCACACGACCCGGAACATCTTATCAATGTTTCCTCACTTACCTTCCTCTGAACACGATCGCCGATGACAAGATAGAGTTATTCCTCATAGCGAGGTTATCTTTATGTGACCTTTCTGGTTCACTACTCTCATCGGTACATGGCTCCTCGTGGAGAGTGATGACGGGACAATGCGGTTAAAATCATGGAACTGGGTCGTGGAGTATGATGACGGGACAATGGGGTTAGAATCATGGAACCGGGTCGTGGAGTGTGATGACGGGACAATGGGGTTAGAATCATGGAACCGGGTCGTGGAGTGTGATGACGGGACAATGGGGTTAGAATCATGGAAACGGGTCGTGGAGTCTGATGACGGGACAATGGGGTTAGAATCATGGAACCGGGTCATGGAGTGTGATGACGGGACAATGGGGTTAGAATCATGGAACCGGGTCGTGGAGTGTGATGAAGGGGCAATGGGGTTAGAATCATGGAACCGGGTCGTGGAGTGTGATGACGGGACAATGGGTTTAGAATCATGGAACCGGGTCGTGGAGTGTGATGAAGGGACAATGGGGTTAGAATCATGGAACCGGGTCATGGAGTGTGATGAAGGGGCAATTGGGGTTAGAATCATGGAACCGGGTCGTGGAGTGTGATGAAGGGGCAATTGGGGTTAGAATCATGGAACCGGGTCATGGAGTGTGATGAAGGGACAATGGGGTTAGAATCATGGAACCGGGTCGTGGCGTGGAAGTTGTGGAGAGTGGAGTGAAAGTTGTGGAGAGTGGAGTGAAAGTTGTGGAGAGTGGAGTGAAAGTTGTGGAGAGTGGAGTTAAAGTTGTGGAGAGTGGAGTTAAAGTTGTGGAGAGTGGAGTGAAAGTTGTGGAGAGTGGAGTGAAAGTTGTGGAGAGTGGAGTGAAAGTTGTGGAGAGTGGAGTGAAAGTTGTGGAGAGTGGAGTGAAAGTTGTGGAGAGTGGAGTGAAAGTTGTGGAGAGTGGAGTTAAAGTTGTGGAGAGTGGAGTTAAAGTTGTGGAGAGTGGAGTTAAAGTTGTGGAGAGTGGAGTTAAAGTTGTGGAGAGTGGAGTGAAAGTTGTGGAGAGTGGAGTTAAAGTTGTGGAGAGTGGAGTGAAAGTTGTGGAGAGTGGAGTGAAAGTTGTGGAGAGTGGAGTGAAAGTTGTGGAGAGTGGAGTGAAAGTTGTGGAGAGTGGAGTTAAAGTTGTGGAGAGTGGAGTTAAAGTTGTGGAGAGTGGAGTTAAAGTTGTGGAGAGTGGAGTTAAAGTTGTGGAGAGTGGAGTGAAAGTTGTGGAGAGTGGAGTGAAAGTTGTGGAGAGTGGAGTGAAAGTTGTGGAGAGTGGAGTGAAAGTTGTGGAGAGTGGAGTGAAAGTTGTGGAGAGTGGAGTGAAAGTTGTGGAGAGTGGAGTGAAAGTTGTGGAGAGTGGAGTTAAAGTTGTGGAGAGTGGAGTAAAAGTTGTGGAGAGTGGAGTGAAAGTTGTGGAGAGTGGAGTGAAAGTTGTGGAGAGTGGAGTGAAAGTTGTGGAGAGTGGAGTGAAAGTTGTGGAGAGTGGAGTGAAAGTTGTGGAGAGTGGAGTGAAAGTTGTGGAGAGTGGAGTTAAAGTTGTGGAGAGTGGAGTTAAAGTTGTGGAGAGTGGAGTTAAAGTTGTGGAGAGTGGAGTGAAAGTTGTGGAGAGTGGAGTTAAAGTTGTGGAGAGTGGAGTGAAAGTTGTGGAGAGTGGAGTGAAAGCTGTGGAGAGTGGAGTGAAAGTTGTGGAGAGTGGAGTGAAAGTTGTGGAGAGTGGAGTGAAAGTTGTGGAGAGTAGAGTTAAAGTTGTGGAGAGTGGAGTTAAAGTTGTGGAGAGTGGAGTTAAAGTTGTGGAGAGTGGAGTTAAAGTTGTGGAGAGTGGAGTTAAAGTTGTGGAGGGTGGAGTGAAAGTTGTGGAGAGTGGAGTGAAAGTTGTGGAGAGTGGAGTGAAAGTTGTGGAGAGTGGAGTTCAAGTTGTGGAGAGTGGAGTGAAAGTTGTGGAGAGTGGAGTTAAAGTTGTGGAGAGTGGAGTGAAAGTTGTGGAGAGTGGAGTTAAAGTTGTGGAGAGTGGAGTTAAAGTTGTGGAGAGTGGAGTTAAAGTTGTGGAGAGTGGAGTGAATGTTGTGGAGAGTAGAGTGAAAGTTTGGAGAGTGGAATGAAAGTTGTTGAGAGTGGAGTGAAAGTTGTCGAGAGTGGAGTGAAAGTTGTGGAGAATGGAGTAAAAGTTGTGGAGAGTGGAGTAAAAGTTGTGGAGAGTGGAGTGAATGTTGTGGAGAGTGGAGTGAAAATTGTGGAGAGAGGAGTGAAAATTGTGGAGAGTGGAGTTAAAGTTGTGGAGAGTGGAGTGAAAATTGTGGAGAGTGGAGTGAAAATTGTGGAGAGTGGAGTGAAAATTGTGGAGAGTGGAGTGAAAATTGTGGAGAGTGGAGTGAAAATTGTGGAGAGTGGAGTTAAAGTTGTGGAGAGTGGAGTGAAAGTTGCGGAGAGTGGATGAATGTTGTGGAGAGTAGAGTGAAAGTTGTGGAGAGTGGAGTTAAAGTTGTGGAGTGTGGAATTAAAGTTGTGGAGAGTGGAGTTAAAGTTGTGGAGAGTGGATGAATGTTGTGGAGAGTGGAGTTAAAGTTGTGGAGAGTGGAGTTAAAGTTGTGGAGAGTGGAGTTAAAGTTGTGGAGAGTGGAATTAAAGTTGTGGAGAGTGGAGTTAAAGTTGTGGAGAGTGGAGTTAAAGTTGTGGAGAGTGGAGTTATAGTTGTGGAGAGTGGATGAATGTTGTGGAGAGTAGAGTGAAAGTTGTGGAGAGTGGAGTTAAAGTTGTGGAGAGTGGAATTAAAGTTGTGGAGAGTGGAGTTAAAGTTGTGGAGAGTGGAGTGAAAGTTGTGGAGAGTGGAGTTAAAGTTGTGGAGAGTGGATGAATGTTGTGGAGAGTGGAGTGAAAGTTGTGGAGAGTGGAGTGAAAGTTGTGGAGAGTGGAGTGAATGTTGTGGAGAGTGGAATGAAAGTTGTTGAGAGTGGAGTGAAAGTTGTCGAGAGTGGAGTGAAAGTTGTGGAGAATGGAGTAAAAGTTGTGGAGAGTGGAGTAAAAGTTGTGGAGAGTGGAGTGAATGTTGTGGAGAGTAGAGTGAAAATTGTGGAGAGTGGAGTGAAAGTTGTGGAGAGTGGAGTGAAAGTTGTGGATAGTGGAGTTAAAGTTGTGGAGAGTGGAGTGAAAGTTATTTATTAAAATTTGTGGAGAGTGGAGTGAAAGTTGTCGAGAGTGGAGTGAAAGTTGTGGAGAATGGAGTAAAAGTTGTGGAGAGTGGAGTAAAAGTTGTGGAGAGTGGAGTGAAAGTTGTGGAGAGTGGAGTGAAAGTTGTGGAGAGTGGAGTGAAAGTTGTGGAGAGTGGAGTGAAAGTTGTGGAGAGTGGAGTAAAAGTTGTGGAGAGTGGAGTGAAAGTTGTGGAGAGTGGAGTGAAAGTTGTGGAGAGTGGAGTGAAAGTTGTGGAGAGTGGAGTAAAAGTTGTGGGGAGTGGAGTAAAAGTTGTAGAGAGTGGAGTGAATGTTGTGGAGAGTGGAGTCAAAGTTGTGGAGAGTGGAGTGAAAGTTATTTATTAAAATTTGTGGAGAGTGGAGTAAACATTGTGGAAAGTGGACATAATGTTGTGGAGAGTGGAGTGAAAGTTGTGAAGAGTGGAGTGAAAGTTATGGAGAGTGGAGTTAATATTGTGGAGAGTGGAGTGATAGTTGTGGAGGGTGGAGTGAACATTGCTGAAAGTGGAGTAAACGTTATGGAGATATGAGTAGCAATTGTGGTGAGTGTAGTAGCAGTTGTGGAAAGTTGAGTAGCAGTTTTGGTGAGTGTAGTAGCAGTTGTGGAAAGTTGAGTAGCATTTGTGAAAAGTAGCAGTTGTGGAGAGTGTAGTAGTAGTTGTGGAGAGTGTAGTAGCAGTTTTGGAGAATGAAGTAGCAGTTGTGGAGAGTGTAGTAGCACTTGTGGAGAATTTAGTAGTAGTTGTGGAGAGTGTAGTTGCAGTTGTGGAAAGTTGAGTAGCATTTGTGAAAAGTAGATTAGCAGTTGTGGAGAGTGTAGTAGTAGTTGTGGAGAGTGTATTAGCCGTTGTGGAGAGTGTAGTAGCAGTTGTGGAGTGTGGGGTGAAAATTTAGATTATGTCGACAGTACTCGAAATTGATGTTTTTGTGTTGGAGTTGCATTGAGTCGATTTTAGAGTTACGAGTCAAAGCTATGGAGCATTGTTGGTAGAGTTACGAGTCAAAGCTGTGGAGCATTGATGGTAGAGTTACGAGTCAAAGCTGTGGGGTATTGATGGTAGAGTTACGAGTCAAAGCTGTGGAGCATTGATGGTAGAGTTACGAGTCAAAGCTGTGGAGTATTGATGGTAGAGTTACGAGTCAAAGCTGTGGAGCATTGATGGTAGAGTTACGAGTCAAAGCTGTGGAGCATTGATGGTAGAGTTACGAGTCAAAGCTGTGGGGTATTGATATTAGAGTTACAATTAAACAATATGGAGTATCGATGTGAGAGTTACATGTTACAAATTGTTGAGTATTGATTGTAAAATTACAAGTCAATGTTGTTGAATAACAAACCGTGAAGTTTAAAGTCAGGGCGATGGATTTCGGAATCCACAATCGGGATTGTTACGTCGTAAAGTCGACATATCAATATCTAAAACATGCACTAGTCTGGGCAGTAATTTCTTATTTAGTCTAAGTCGAAAAAAGAAAAAAGTGAAGAATTTGTATAGACCTTAAGCACATGATTTTTAGGGTGATGTGGTCGGTATTACGCCGGTACTGCTTAACTTTCTCAGAAAAAAACCCGGTTCCCATTAAAGAATGGGTGAACCCGGAAGCCGTCGATCAGAATCGAACACGACCTCTTGTACTTTGTAGTCCAGTTCACTAACTAACCACTGAGCTACCGCGGCTCCCATTTGAGTAGAGTAAATGATAGAAAATAGAGTTTTGCGTTGTGGTAATGTAGTCGGACGAATGGAAAATAACTAAAACAGTGGAGGTAACAGTTTGTTTATTATTTGAAACGGAATTGAGTAATATAGGAGTGTAGGTCTAGTGGGTCGGGTTGTAGAATAATGGAGAGTGTGGGTCGAGTTGTAGAATAGTGGAGAGTGTGGTTCGAGTTGTAGAATAATGGAGAGTGTAGGTCGGCTACTAGAACATTACATACTGTAGATCTATTTGTAGAACATTGGATAAAATAGGTTGGGTTGTAGAAGAATAGATGAACTGCGTCGCATTGTAGAAGAATATATAAAGTGGGTCTGGCTTTAGAATAACAGATAAGTGGGTCGGGTTGTAGATGAATAGATAAAATGGGTCAGGTTGTAGATGAATAGATAAAATGGGTGGGGTTGTAGAAGAATAGATAAAGTGGATCGTGTTGTAGATGAATAGATAAAATGGGTCAGGTTGTAGATGAATAGATAAAATGGGTGGGGTTGTAGATGAATAGATAAAATGGGGAGGTTGTAGAATAATAGATAAATTGAGTGGGATTGTAGAAGAATAGATAAAATGGGTCGGGTTATAGAAAAAAAAGTTAAAGTGGGTCGGATTGTAGAAGAATAGATACAGTGGGTGCGGTTGTAGAAGAATAGATAAGTGGGTCGGGCTGTAAAAGAATAGATAAAATGGGTCGGGTTGTAGAATAATAGATAAAATGGGTGGGGTTGTAACAGAATAGATAAAATGGATCGGGTTGTAGATGAATAGATACAATGGGTGGGGTTGTAGAAGAATAGATAAAATAGGTCGGGTTATAGAAGAATAAAGTGGGTCGGGTTATAGAAGAACAAAGTGGGTCGGGTTGTAGAAGAATAGATACAGTGGGTGCGGTTGTAGAAGAATAGATAAAGCAGGTCGGGTTGTAAAAGAATAGATGAAATAGGTCGGGTTATAGAATAATAAAGTAGGTCGGGTTATAGAAGAATAAAGTGGGTCGGGCTATAGAAGAATAAAGTGGGTCGGGTTGTAAAAATTCAAGAATCAAGATCTGGCAGTAAATAAATGGCAGACGGAGCAAGGGAGTTTATAAACTAGAGTTTAAGTTGAAACGTGAAAGAATAGAGGGCGTTTAAATAATAGAGAAATAATAGAGGAGAGTTTACCTTATCGACTTCACAAAAGCTGATCTATTCTTTCACTAACAGATGTGGACAGATGAATTATCCCCGTTCTGGGATGATAAACTGCAGGCACGTGACAGCCAGGCTAATCCAGGCACCCCACAGAACCGCGTGAAAGCTGTACTTTGGTGCCGGCTGCTTGGGTTATCGTTCCTGCCGGTATCTGGTCTAATCTAGGGTCTGTTTCGTGTCCAGATAACTCTGTTCTTGTCAAACGCTTAATGAACGAAGGGCGTGAGAGCTATCTCCAATGTGAATACCTGGTCTAGAATTACCTGTCCAGTCCATTCAGTTTCTACCTCCATCTCATGTGTCTATTTTGTTTCCATTCACTGGTCGTGTTCGGTATTTGTCTGCGTTGCTTACATTTGCTTGTGTTCCTAATTACACTTGTGACCATTTAGATTCCCCCATTGGTTTCGTGTATCCTCATCAAATGAGTTTCAGCGTGGATGCAGGCACAGCTGTTTTCATCTCACTGTGGCTTTTTAGTTCTGCTTCTTCTCCGATCATGACGCCAATTAGACTAGGATTCCGGACTCTCTTATGAAGGCAGCTGTCTCTTTAAGTGATTCGATTGCCCCATATAGTTTTTCTTCCAAGGAGTTGGGTGTTGAACACATTGTCCTTCCCAGGTCTGTGTACTGGGGGGCAATCCTAAATAACATGTTTTTCGATCTAACCTTGGAAACTCTGCATCGTTTATGGATGAAATTGTCCCTGAATCTAGTACATTCCACTCATTCTTGGAATTGTGTCAACGATGGAACACTTGGGAATGTGTCAACGATAGAACAATTAGGAATGTGTCAACGATAGAACAATTGGGAATCGCTCAACGATAGAACAATTGGGAATGTGTCAACGATAGAACAATTGGGAATGTGTCAACGATAGAACAATTGGGAATTGCTCAACGATAGAACAATTGGGAATGTGTCAACGATAGAGCACTTGGGAATGTGTCAACGATAGAACACTTGGGAATGTGTCAACGATAGAACAATTGGGAATGTGTCAACGATAGAACAATTGGGAATGTGTCCACGTAGAACACTTGGGAATGTGTCAACGTAGAACACTTGGGAATGTGTCAAAGAAAGAACAACTGGGAGTATCTCAACGATAAAATTGGGAACAATCAAGACTTAAACTCTGGATCAAAGTGTGATTATCACTGTGTCTTGAATTACATACCCATCTGTGATTAGCACTGTGTCTTGAATTACATACCAAGCTGTTATCAGAACTGTGTCTTGAATTACATACCATGCTGTTATCAGCTCTTTGTCTTGAATTACATACCAAGCTGTGATTAGCACTGTGTCTTGAATTACATACCAAGCTGTTATCAGAACTGTGTCTTGAATTACATACCATGCTGTTATCAGCTCTTTGTCTTGAATTACATACCAAGCTGTGATCAGTATTGTGTCTTCAATTGCATACCAAGCTGTGATCAGTACTGTGTCTTCAATTACATACCAAGCTGTTATATACATACCAAACTGTTACAAGCTCTGTTTTTTCAATTACATACCAGGTTGTTATCAGCACTGTCTTCAATGTTATGCCAAGCTGTTATCAGCAATGTGTCTTGTATTACATACGAAGCTGTTATCAACACTATGTCTTCAAATATATACCAAGCTATTATGAGCACTGTCTTCAATTACATACCAAGCTGTTATCAGCACTGTGTCTTCAATTACATACCAAGCTGTTATCAGCACTGTGTATTCAATTACATACCAAGCTGTTATCAGCACTGTATCTTCAATTACATACCAAGCTGTTATCAGCACTGTCTTCAATTACATACCAAGCTGTTATTAGCACTGTCTTCAATTACATACCAAGCTGTTATTAGCACTGTCTTCAATTACATACCAAGCTGTTATCAGCACTGTGTCTTCAATTACATACCAAGCTGTTACCAGCACTATTTCTTCAAATGCATACCAAGCTGTTATCAGCACTGTGTCTTGAATTAACACATCAGTGTGTGGACGCCCAACAAGCTGGGCCTAGATACCGCCGCCTGTGTTTGATCTACGATCAACGTAATTAGTCGCACAAGCTCCGAACACGTCAGGAAGGGGAAGAAATGATGGGAGAGGCAGACGGTCTTGAAGCACGAATACGTTGGGAAGGACCTGAGGTTTAAGCTCGTGCCTGAAAGATCTAATGTGCGGAACAGTTTGACCAAAACTAGTATTGACTTGGAAAACAATACTCGTACAGAAATTATTTCATGGAAATATAAGTGACAATAAAAAAGTGAGGACGATAGCGAGGGCCAGTAATCTGATAGAAAAAAAAATATATATATAAATAATCGTCGGCAAAACTATTATGCGTCAAAATTAAGAAAAAAATGGTTGATAATAATGATTCCTGCTTTTGTTGTGTCATATTTTTCAAAGTAGCTTCGATTTAAATGTTTTTGCCCTGTGCACCGGACGTCGTCAGAGCACTTTACGAGCAGTTTTGCATTTATTCTTGATTTCCAAACCGCAAAACCAGATTGAACATACAGCATCTGGAATTATTACTTTGTGATGCATTACGGTTTGGGTGAAATCTCTGAATCCTGCAGGCGTACATGGCTTAAAGTGAACTTGGACAACCAATAGGTCCTGGGAACCAGTCCCGCTGAAGATTTTTAATGAATTCACCACTCGTGGGATTACCGTCCTCATGACCTCGCCTAACGTCAAAAGGCAATGGTAAACCACTGACATATAATGCCTTGACAATTACACAGCCACAAACATGCTGGGGTAATAGCAACGTTCTGTAAGGGATATGCTACCTTATCATCGTCATCATCATCGTGTGCCCTCTCCGCAACGAAGGTTGGCTACCATGGATCGCCATTCTACTCTGTTTCTTGCTTTGATGGTGCAGACTGACATAGATTGACTTGTCCATCTTTTGATGTTACTCGTCCATGTTAGTCTTGGTCTGCCTCTGCCTCTTTTACCTTGTATTTTTCCTTCCAATATTACTTTTAGTAGGCTGTTGTGTCTTTTAACATGCCCCAAAAGTTTCATTTGTCTTGTCTTAATTGTATTTAGTAGTTCTCTTTTTATTTTCAGTTGTTTTAAAATTTCATCGTTTGTTTTCTTTTCTTTCCATCCAATTCTACCTATTCTTCTATAAATCCACATTTCAAAGGCTTCAATTTTCTGTTCTGTTTTCTTGTCTAATGTCCATGTTTCTGCACCATACAGGAATATTGAGAAGACGTAACATTTTGCAATTCTTAGTTTCAGCCCTGCTGATATTTGTTTTGCTGTTAGTATATTTTTCATGGCATTCAAATTACTTTTTGCCATATCTATTCTTTTGTTTATTTCAGTTATACATTTTCCATCACTGGTTATAGTATGTCCCAGGTAGTTGTAGTTCTGGACTGTCTCCAGATGTATTCCCTCCACTGTGATATTTAATTGTAGGTCTTGAGAATTTTCTTTGTTTATGATCATAGTTTTAGTCTTTTTGATATTCATATCTAGTCCATATTTTTCGCTTGTCATGTTTATCACATTAAGCAATTGTTGTAGGTCTTTAGGATTTTCTGCTAGTAGAACAGTATCATCAGCATATCTTAGGTTATTGATTATATTTCCATTAATGTTTAGGCCTGGCATCTCTGTGATGTTTTTAAAGATTTGCTCAGTGTATAGATTGAACAAGCTTGGTGATAGGATGCATCCTTGTCTTACTCCTCTTTTTATGTCCATGGGTGTAAAGTTCTCCTTGTTATATCTTATTATTGCCTTGTTGCTCCCAGTACAAATTACATATTAGTCGTATGTCTGTGTCGTCTAGATTTATATCCATTAGGCAGTCTATGAGTTGGTTATGGTGTATTCTATCGAAAGCTTTGGTGTAGTCTATAAAGCAGGCATATATTGGTTTGTTTACTTCTGTGTACTTTTCAATCAATGTTCTTATGCTGACTATGGCTTCTTTTGTCCCACTGTTTTTCCTGAATCCAAATTGTTGCTCATCTAATTCAGTATTGATTTTATTCTGAATCCTTCCCTGTATAACTTTTAGTAAAATTGTTGTTACATGGCTCATTAGTCTTATTGTTCTGAAATCACTGCATTCAACTGCACCGTTCTTTTTAGGCAATGCAATGAAAGTTTATGTCTTTAGATCGTTTGGTATATATCCTGTATGTTATATGTCATTGCATATGTCTGTGATCACTTCGATGCCAAACTCTTCTAGAGCCTGTATCATCTCTATCTGTATATAGTCAGGCCCTGCTGCCTTTCCCTTTTTCATTGTTTTTATAGCTTTTTCTACTTCAGATTTCAGGATTTTATAGTTGTATGTACATTTTATGTCTGGTTTTTTGTCCCTTTCGTCATGAAATAATTCTGTTATATATTCTTGCCATCTATCTATTATATCTTTGTTGTCTGTTAGCATTTTTCCCTCTTTGTTTGCAATACATCCGTTTCCTGCAGTTTTTTGGTCTTTATTCGTCATTCTCTTTATTTCTGTGTGCATCTCTCTTAAGTTTTGTTTACTTTCCATAGTTTCGACTTATAGACATCTTTGGTTGAGCCAGTCTTCTTTTGCCTTTTTGCACATTCTCCGTATTTCGTTGTCTATATCCTTGTATTTGGCAGTGTTTTTCGCTTGTCTTCAAGATATTCATGCTATCTTAATATGAAGACAATCACATTTACATAATAAACTATGACGTCAATAGGCAGTCAAAATAAGCAAGGTCCTAAATTATTTAAAAACAAACGGAACACGATGTTGCTGAACGTTTATGGTCCCAATAAAATACAGCCGGAGCCGAAACAATCAAACAAAGATAGTCATAACAAAACAGACAAGTTACTGACAATACAAACAACACATCTGTATATCTATATCGGCAGAAAATGATATGGCCTTATCCAACGTAAACAGTTTGAGCACGCATGGCTTCTTTTGGTAATGTCATACTTCAAAGGAACGCCTAAACCAGAGAGATTAACGTGTTTTATCCTTTATGGCAGCTACATTAACGCCTGCAGTTCAATAACCGGTCCCAGACTGCATCGGACTTGGGAGTCAGTTTGACTTTGGGGCTAATCACCAGTCTAGCCGACGTAAATAAATGCAGGTTTGTTTCCTACAGCGGTTCTAAGTCTATCAACCGCTAGGACCACATTCCGCTTACGGTCGTGTCGCAAGCGCAATTAATTTTTTAAGAATAAATTAATATATATATCGAGATATTAATGTATCTTTTTCTTCATCTTTTTCTTTCCTTGCTCATTTGCCTTTCAGCAGGGGAGATATAATTTGCGGTCTTTTGCTCTTCTGTTCGTCACTGCTGCTGTTATGTTTCCTAGTGCTTCTAATATTCCATCGATCCATCTTTTTCGTGGTCGACCCATGGATCTAGTATTCTCACAACGTTTGTTGAAGGCTCGTTTTGTTGTGTTTTGATCTTTCTTCATTGTCACGTGGCCAAACCATTTTATCTGTTGTTTCCTTATATATTCTATGGCGGGAGCTATTCCTAGCTTTTTTTCTCAGTTCTTCATTTCTGATCTTATCTCTCAGACTGTTTCCTGTCAGTCGTCTAACACATTTCATCTCTGTAGAGGTTATGTTTCTTATTGTTCTTGCATCTAGGGTCCAGGTCTGGCATTGGTGACACAACGTTGGGATGAAGATTGTGTTGTATAGTGCTCGTTTTGTCTCCAGAGTTTTTTTCTTGTTGGACAATAGTGGTGATAACTGTCCGATGATTTGACAAGCTTTGTTGCATCTTGATTCTATCCCTGTTGTTTGAGAATTATCGTTTGTCACTAGACTTCCTAGGTATTTGAATTCCTCTACTTGTTTTAGTTGCCTGCCTTCTATAGTTATGTTGATGTATGTTTATTTTTGGCGACATTCTTGACTCAATAATGTATAAGTTGCATAAGATAGTCTTTTTTTCTATCTTCATTTCCTCTTGTACCTGTTCGGGTGTCGAAGAAGAGGTAGTTCTGGTTCTAGCCTGTTTGACGAGCTAGTTCTCGTCCTTTTGGAGACCTAGTTTTTGGCGACTTCACTCATTGTCAATTGCTTTTGTTGCAGCGCTTCTTTAAAATCTGTCCATACTACTCTGGGCATTCTTGCTCTTCTGTGCTCTACTTTTGTATTATACAATATATTATAAGTTATTATATTACCACTCAAGTTAATAAATGTAGGTAGGATGCCCTGTAACATGGTAGCGGAATAAAGCATTTCATCAAAATAGATCGCATTATTTAAATGTGATGGAGCCAGTGCTCCACCTCTCTGATAATACCTTCCTACCTCAGGGATGAAGTAGACATTCATTTTTAAATTGGCTCGAGCGTCAGGCTGAGTTTTACCACGTGATAACTAGACAAGTCAGAACTCATGTTACACTTGACAACTCCTCTGGGCTTAATCAGCCGTCAATAAAGCGCATTCTAAAGAAACACTAAACACTCAACAACTAGTCTTGGCTTAATCAGCCGTCAATAAAGCGCATTCTAAAGAAACACTAAACACTCAACAACTAGTCTTGGCTTTATCAGCCGTCAATAAAGCGCACTCTGTAGAAACACTAAACACTCAACAACTAGTCTTGGCTTAATCAGCCGTCAATAAAGCGCATTCTAAAGAAACACTAAACACTCAACATCTAGTCTTGGCTTTATCAGCCGTCAATAAGCGCACTCTAAAAAAACGGAAATAAACTATCGACGACTCGTCTTGGTCTGATCAACCATCAATAAAACACACTCTAAGGAAACAAAATGCACTCAATTACCCACCCTGACGATATCAGCCGTCAATGAACTCACTCTAAAGAAACAACAAGCACTCAATTACCCACCCTGACGATATCAGAAGTCAATGAACTCACTCTAAAGAAACAACATGCACCCAATTACCCGCCCTGACGATATCAGCCGTCAATGAACTCACTCTAAAGAAACAACATGCACCCAATTACCCGCCCTGACGATATCAGCCGTCAATGAACTCACTCTAAAGAAACATGAAACACTTGAGCCCTCGACTTGGCCTCGTCAGCTAACAATAAAGTTCACATCAACAGTGACCATGTTTACATCAACAGAAAAGAAAGCACAGAGCACGTGGTGAAACAGTTACAGCTGTTGTTCTTAGAGAAGACGAGACCTAATTTAGCGACTCTTGAACTGAATAGTAAGAGAATAGAAGTAATGGTCATATCAAAGACACAATCATCACCTTAATGCAGCATACAAATAAACTGGACAAATCTGAAAGAAGTGCAACGCGTCAAATACTTGAGCTCAATAATAACATTAGAAGGGAGATGAACCACAGAAATAAAAAGCAGAATAGCCCAGGCCAAAATAGCATTTCAGAAAATGAAAAATATCGTATGCAACAAATCTATGTCAATAGAAATGAGAAAGAGAGTTCATCGGTGCTATATAGAACCGATTCTGACCTATGGAAGCGAATCATGGACAGTGGACAAAGAAATGAAAGGACGATTAGAGGCCACAGAGATGGGATTTCTCAGAAGAATGTTGAAAGTTCCCTGGACAGTTAAAAAGACAAATGAGGAAATGCTCAAAGAGGCCAAAACTAAAAGGGAGCTACTAAATAAACATTAGAAAGAAGCAATCACCATTTTTCGGGCACATCATGAGAAGAGGAAAGTTGGAATACTTGGTTACAACTGGCAAAATAAAAGGAAAGAGAGATCGCGGACGACAAAGAGAGAAAATACTAGGTACTTGGTGTCATGGCATGGAAAACAGTCAACAACAGATTTGATACAATGCACTGTAGATAGAAGATTGTGGAGGGACATGATCGCCTCCGCCAACCGGTATGGCACATGATGATGATGATGAACTGACCGACTTTTTTTAGGCATAGGCAATACACGTAAACTGAGATATAGGCAATAGACACAAACAAAGACACAGACACAAAGAAAGACGGAGACAATACATACAAACAGAGACATAAATATTACACATAAACAGAGATAGAGACAAAACACATAATCAGAAACCAAAACAATACATATAAACAGAGACATAGATTTTGCACATAAACAACATGAACAATGCACACGAACAAAGAAATAGACAATACACACAATCAGAGACATAGACAATACACACAATCAGAGACATAGACAATACACACAATCAGAGACATAGCCAATACACACAATCAGAGACATAAACAATACACACAATCAGAGACGTAGACAATACACACATTCAGAGACATATAAACAATATACACAATCAGAGACATAGTCAATACACACAATCAGAGACGTTGACAATACACACAATCAGAGACATAGACAATACACACAATCAGAGACGTTGACAATACACACAATCAGAGACATAGACAATACACACAATCAGAGACGTAGACAATACACACAATCAGAGACGTAGACAATACACACAGTCAGAGACAAAGAGAATACAAACAAACAAAGACATAGACACTAGTCGTAAGAATAAAACTACAAAAACTGAAAAGGTTAAACTAAAATATGAATGAACAAAAAAATAAATGCAACTGAGAGTTGTAAATAGGAAACTGAGAGAATAATGCAACTAGTTCGACCGCCCACAACTAGTTAGTCACAAACGTCATTTAATATCCATCAGGACAAAAGCAATTGAAATCTAGGAAACTGAGATGAGATATAAATGTAAACAACAGATAGGTAAACAAATGAGGAGATATAAAAGTAAACAACAGATAGGTAAACAAATGATGAGATATAAATGTAAACAACAGATAAGTAAACAAATGATGAGATATAAATGTAAACAACAGATAGGTAAACAAATGATGAGATATAAAAGTAATCAACGTGCATTTAAAATAACACACAGAACAAACACACACATATACGCATACAAACAAACAACAACAAATCAGTTAAAAGATTGAATCACAGAATGAGTCGCCCCATCAGTCACTTTACAAAGAGATATATGCATCCTCACAGCTCCAGTATCACGCTAGTTATTACAATCCTGACCCGTCTTTTCAGCCTCGCCATCCTACTGCACAGATGAACTCCCGGTTCTCCGAGTTTCGTCAGCAATCTTTGTCTAGCACTTCTAAAAATGATAACACAAGCCTCAGTATACTAATAGTTGACTGGGTGGTCTAGGGGTAAGACGCCGAACTCTGGATGGGAAGTTTCCGGGGTCAAATCTCTCCACAGGCAGTGGTTTCTCCGGGGCTTTACCCACCTCTGGTGTCAGGATATTGAGATCCTAGCCATCTTGAATGACAGAGGTAAATAGGATATCACACGTATACCACACATGTTGAAGAACCCTTGGCAGTTAAACGTCAAAAAGAGTAGGCAACAAATGGCAGTTACCCGGGCTAAATAAAGATATGATACTTATGTGCACCGATTTGAGAACCGCTTCCAATGTAATTGTATTCACCTAGCCAGTGCGCGCCGACTTGACTTGCCTAGTGGCACACTGTTGGCCAATTATGTAACTCCAAACTATTTACAATAAGCAGTTAGAACCACATTATTTGGTCGTTGTTTGGAATTGTATTTATGCTTACTTTACTGTCGTTGGCATTTTATAGAGAATGTTGAATATTCCAGGATATGTCTACATACTTCTATAACAGGGGGACTGTTTGGTCTCGAGGCAAGACGCCGGCCTCGAGACAGAGAGGTTGTGGGTTCAAATCCCGGCTACACCAGTTGGGATTTTTATTTATAGTTTTTCTCTGCGGCAACCACCCCTGGTCTCAGCAGCGAGGCCCGGCTTGAAACGTCAATTACTGAACGACGGAAAAAATATGATTACCTCCGAAGTCGGAGTTATCTGCTTGTGCGGCGAGGGACCCCCGTGCACACGGCTGCCAGAGAAAAATTGATTAACGCGCAAAATTCAGCTCTTAGTCTCTGGTGAAAAAAAAAAATAAAAAAAATACTTCTATAACAGCCTACAGCATGTTGCCAGGACGTTGCAGTTGAATACGAGTGAACAAGTAATGGCAAAGTTATCGTTTTCAGAGATAGCATCTCATTATTATTTATAACTTGATAACTAATTAATTACTTGTGTTAAAGTGTTGTGAATGCTGTGGTTGTTGCTGTTACTGTTGATGTTGTTACTATAAATGTTGATATTACCGTTGCTACTGTTACTGTTGTTATTACCGCTGTTACTGATACTGTTGTTATTACCGATGTCTCTGTTACTTTTGTTTGTTACTACTGACGTTGCTTTTACTGTTGTAACAACAATCACAGTCTTGCACTTCTAAGAATGGTAACAGAGGCTTCAGTATATTTTATGGTGGACTGGGTGGTCAATGGGTAAGACGTCGGACTCTGGACTGGAAGGCTTCGTGTTCCAATCCATCCACAAGCAGTGGTCTCTTCATGGCTTTACCCTCCTCTGGTATCAGGGTATTGAGAGCGGGAAACATGAGATCACACGTGTACCACGTTTGTTTAAGAAACCAAGGAAGTTAAAAGTCGAAAAGTCCGGCTTATTGCAGGAGCTACTGAGTTAAGTGCACTGTGCACACTGTGAGCTGTGCGTTTCATCTGTTTTTATCGTGTTTCGATATTCCGATTGTTTGCGATGAATGATGATATCGTTTGATAGCAGTGGCGTATTCTCTATTTTACCGCAGCTACCGCCGGTAGCCTGAACGTATTAACAAAATACAAAAGGAAATGATAATTTATTATATTCTTTTCATAATTATATTACAAATTTTCGAATATTCTATTACACATTTCGTAGGCCAATATGATTTATTTGCTTCAATTTGCATTTATTAAAGCAAGGTTTCCCTATGACCACTATAACGTTTGTAAATGAGACCGAAACTACTATAAAAAAAATTGTACATGAAACCGATAATCAGCAGCGGTACATTTCTCTTCTCTCCGACTTTGAATTAATGACCTTGACGTTCAAAAATTCCCGTCAAAATAATACGGCTAAGCTACCTCTACACTAATGCGATTTTTTGGGTTATTTGTAGTTCTAGCCAATCAGAATCGTTACAAAGTGAAAATGAAACTATGTCTGATTACCGGAACTTCCTAACCTATTTATAACTACGTTATGCGCATCAGCATCAGCAGAAAGAACTTTTTCTGCTCTCATGTGAGTCAAATCTTATTGTCGCTCAACTCAGACACAAGAACGCTTATCTGGTTTGGCAATAATGTCCTTTGAGAAATCATTCCTTCAGAAACTTAGAAACCAACCCAACAGTACTTTCAATGACAGTACTTTCCCAAACAAGACGGATAGAGTTTACATATAAATAAGTAAGTAATTTAAAATGTAGTGATGTCGTTAGAAAATATTATTTCATGTTAGCCTACTGAATATAATGTATGTCATTATTTATTATGTCAGAGCTAGCCCAGACCCCAAAACCAGTATACGCCACTGTTTGATGGAGAACAGATGGTTGTGTTCACTTTCTGTGCGGTTTCGCCTTATGTCTTTTGGAGTGTGCTGAGACTGCTATGATGGGGTCTACAACTACCTTTCTTTGTTTGGGAGATGAGATAGTAATTCGAATGATTCCACTGGCACGGGCGGTTGAGCAATTATGGATTTTGATTCGTTTGCAGTGATACCAGGGCCTTCCATAGCCATAGCCATAACCATAGCCATAATCATAACCATAAGTCGAAAAGAGTAGGCAACAAATGGCAGCTGCCCGGGCTAAATCGTTAAGAAAAAAAATCTTCCTGAACAGAAGACTGATGTGTCGGGCCGAAAGTTGCAGATATCGAGGGTGTGCTGCAAACTAGCGACAGACACATCCGCGCCCACCTAACAGGCAAACACTAAGACAAGGTACATGCTTCTGGGCAACAACGAAAACGTCGGTTGCACTCAGAGCACTCATTACAAGCTCCCTCGCTATCCCTGGCTACCACGTGTCGTAGCCACTCCTACATATTACAAGTAATATCAAACGTTTATATCATAATTTTCTCTATTGTTTGTTGTTTGTTGTTTCTTGTTTTTTTTTAAGCTTTCACCTTTGCTATTATTTGACGTGTTTGTGCGCTTGCCTATTTCTCATGTCTATCTTGGAGCGACCAAAACCAACTCTTATTTATTCTTCCAGATATTATTTTGTGACATACTGGTCAGATTTAGAATAAAACACGTTTGTTTATTTCCACACATTTTACCCATCATTGAGTGCCGTCTCTGTATCGAAGGTTGGCTACCACGGAGCGCCATTCCGCTCTGTTTCTTGCTTTGTTAGTGCAGGTTGTCGTATGATGACTTATTCATCTTTTATTTTTACTCGCCCATGTTAGTCTTGGTCTGCCTATTTTACCTTTATTCTTCCCTTCCAAGATATCTCTTTTCTTTTGTTTGAATTTGATTTGTTTCCCAACACGGTGGACACACTTGTTTCAAGGATCCTGCTCATGGTTGTTTTATTTCGTCTAAAAGTGGTACATGTATATTAGTTCTAATCTTGTAAATTTTTCAGAATTTATTTAATGAAAGTTTCCCTGAGCCTAATACATTCCACTCATTCTTAAAATTGATATTTTATGGAAGTGGTTTCAATTTGTGACGTCACACACGGAACGTCACATGTTTAGCTCCAGTCAATGTTTATGAGTGGTGGCTGTTACTGATATAGAAGACCCAGTATTGAGTCTACAACAAAACAGACTGGCTAACAGAAGCTAGGATCGCTGTGTTCCCTGAAGTGGTGGCTGTTACTGATATAGAAGACCCAGTATTGAGTCTACAACAAAACAGACTGGCTAACAGAAGCTAGGATCGCTGTGTTCCCTGTAGTAGTGGTTGTTACTGATATAGAGGACCCAGTATTGAGTCTACAACAAAACAGACTGGCTAACAGAAGCTAGGATCGCCGTGTTCCCTGAAGTGGTGGCTGTTACTGATATAGAGGACCCAGTATTGCAGTACCTCTGGGCTGGACTAGTAGTTTCCCAGCATAGCCTGGGATAGACGAATTCCAACCTCTCCAGTAAGGGCCGGGAATGTCAAGAAAGCCATTACGACCCTCAACATCAAATGAGTCAAAGGGCAACCTGCCCGCATCAACTCGTGGCAATCCGTCAACAACAAGAGAAGAGGACCCCGTCAAGCAAGAGTTTCGGCCTTTAGCTTCTTCACACTCTAGGGGAGGTGGACCGGCCTGGGTCGTGACTGCCAGGCGTCGGATCTCCTGCTTCATTGCATCTAGAGCTTACACTATATGCCCGGCACAAGATAACTACACTTAATACACAACACTCGAAATTAGTTTATGTGACCCGTCTTGGCTTACCCTAGCACGCTGCAGTGCTCTCCACTCGAAATGAAGTGACTACTGCTAGCAACGTCCTTTTGTAGACATGTCGATCCGGGGCCGCCTTGCGCCCACATATTCTATGAGATTAAAGATTTGAAATCTGGAGACTTTTGGGGTGAGCAACATTCAGTTTGTAACCACAAAAGTTGTTTAACGTTAAAATGCAGCGTCCTCTAATCACACTAAGTAAATAATGAAAGAAATTTGTTTCTTCTTCTTATTTCCGTCCTCATTTGCCTTTCAGCGATATAATTTGCAGTATTTTGTTCTGTTGACCTCTCCTTCTGTTATGTTTCCTAGTGTTTCCAATATTTCGTTAATCCATCTTTTCGGTTGTCGGCCCTTTGGTCCTGTACTCTCGCAAAGTTTATTAAAGGCTCGTTGTGTTGTGTTTTGATCTTTCTGTCTTAAACGTGGCCAAACCATTTTATCTGTTTCTTTATATGCTCTACAGCGGCTATTTATCTTCCATTAAGACGGAAATGAGAAAATGAGCTAAAGTATCAGTGATAGACACTTTGTTTTACAAATAACGTAAAATCTGAGCCGTCGTTTATCAACAACTGACGCAATGACGAGCAACATGATGCTTTTGTGCACCGGTTTGATAACCGCTCCCGAGAAATTATTTTCACCTGGCAAGTGCGTGTTGACTTGACTTGCCTAGTGGCACACTGTTGGCCAATTTGGGTAACTCCAAACTATTTACAACAAGCAGTTAAAACCGAATTATTTGGTCGTTGTCTGGAATTGTATTTATGCTTACTTTACTGTCGTTATTTTATAGAGAGTGTTGAATATTCCAGGTCATGTTTACATACTTCTATAACAGCCTGCAGCATGTTGCCAGCACGTTGCTGAGTGACCAAGTAATGGGAAAGTTATTGTTTTCAGAGATAGCATCTCATTATTATTTATAACTTTATAACTAATTAATTACTTGTGGTAAAGTGTTCTTGTTAATCTTGCTGCTATTACTGCGATAAGGCAAACCCGGTATTCAAAAGCGTCGTGTTGAAGTCGGATGTATTGGGCTGAAGGTCGCAATAATAATATAATAACTTTTATGCTGCAAACAACATCACAAGGCATCCACGCCAATGTTAATTTAAAGGCTGACGATGAAGAGGAGAAGTCGTAGGATGATCGCTGCAGAAGAAAGTCGTTGTATTCCGCCACATCGTAAGCCGGGGTTTAAGAGTTAACATCTCGCGTGGACCACGTGGCACTAGATCAATAACAACAGTAACAAACCTTAAAAAGGTTCCAGAAGCACCACTGCGAGGTGGAGTAGGATCTCGATCCTGTCTCAAACAGTCAGCTAGGAGTCTCTAACCGTTCTCGGCTCAGTCGCTGGTGAACGTTTCGACCCCAGTGTCTTTCTTCGCTTTTCAGGTTCTGCATGAGAAGTCTAATCTCATACCCCACACAGCTACTGCAGGATTGAGTTATATCAAAATTAACGATCAAATCAAAGCGAAAAAAGACCCAACTGTTAAATCTACTTATTTTGCTGACATTTTTCTTGCTCGAACTTGAAAACATCTGAAGTGGTTTTACGGATACAGTAAAAGAAACAAACAAAAATTAACACACCAGCAGTTTTTCTGTTTTTCCTGAGAGTTTGCTCATATTTTCAGAAGTAAGCCAAACAAAATTGCTGCTTCGTAAAATATGATTTTTATCTAGAACAAAATACAGCTCGTGAATAATTTATATTTAAAAGATAAATGAGTTATTTACTACAAAACTGAGTTGAGTGAGTTTCTTGCACGTTCTTACTGGTCTCACAGAATGTATCTTCTTTGTCCTTGCTTGAAATAGTAATACGGTCGTAGGTTGCGTTGTACACATACACTGTAGAGATGTTGCATTGTACACATACACCGTAGAGATGTTGCGTTGTACACATACACTGTAGAGATGTTGCGTTGTACACATACACCGTAGAGATGTTGCGTTGTACACATACACCGTAGAGATGTTGTATTGTACACATACACCGTAGAGATGTTGTGTTGTACACATACACCGTAGAGATGTTGCGTTGTACACATACACTGAGATGTTGCGTTGTACACATACACTGAGATGTTGCGTTGTACACATACACCGCTGAGATGTTGCTTTGTACATATACACCGCAGAGATGTTGCGTTGTACACATACACTGAGATGTTGCGTTGTACACATACACTGAGATGTTGCGTTGTACACATTAACCGTAGAGATGTTGTGTTGTACACATAAACTGTAGAGATGTTGCGTTGTACACATACACTGAGATGTTACGTTGTACACATACACCGTAGAGATGATGTGTTGTACACATACACTGTAGAGATGTTGCGTTGTACACATACACCGTAGAGATATTGCGTTGTACACATACACCGCAGAGATGTTGCGTTGTACACATACACCGTAGAGATGTTGCGTTGTACACATACACCGTAGAGATGTTGCGTTGTACACATACACCGCAGAGATGTTGCGTTGTACACATACACCGTAGAGATGTTGCGTTGTACACATACACCGCAGAGATGTTGTGTTGTACACATACACCGTAGAGATGTTGTGTTGTACACATACACCGTAGAGATGTTGCGTTGTACACATACACCGTAGAGATGTTGCGTTGTACACATACACCGTAGAGATGTTGTGTTGTACACATACACCGTAGAGATGTTGTGTTGTACACATACACTGCAGAGATGTTGCGTTGTACACATACACCGTAGAGATGTTGCGTTGTACACATACACCGTAGAGATGTTGTGTTGTACACATACACCGTAGAGATGTTGTGTTGTACACATACACCGTAGAGATGTTGTGTTGTACACATACACCGTAGAGATGTTGTGTTGTACACATACACCGTAGAGATGTTGTGTTGTACACATACACCGTAGAGATGTTGCGTTGTACACATACACCGTAGAGATGTTGCGTTGTAGAGTGTCTGATTAGAAGCGCTGGACGTAATTAACTATTTCTATAGCGTAGCGTGACCGAATGACAACGTGTAGTATCTTGAAACATTACAGAGAGGAGATGAGCGATCACTGATCTCAGAGTCTCATCTACATTCATCTCATTTGCCTTTCAATAGGCCACAGATATGGTCACTGCCCAAGGAAAATTGTTAGCAGAAAGCTACCCACACTATACTGAAATATTAGACATTATAGTTGCTTGCTTGCGTTCGCCAGATGACTAAAGTACTCTAGAGTATTCGTAGACTGTAGAATTCCTCTTCGTCATCCGTCCTTAAAAGGACGTTAAGTGGACGTGTCTGCGTCGTATTGTGGTTTGTAGTATAACTGTTATATTTGCGCCTTTCGGCCCAACACATCCGACTGCAGCACGAGACATTATAGTGAAGGAGAACACAAATAAAGGACTCAGTCATAATAGCAAAAATGGTAGCAACAAAGAAAATGGCATCACCGCGATGCACAATAAAGACAAGTGGAACAATATTAAAACAGGTAAATTATTTTTTTTTCCCTTGGAACAATGTTAACCTCAGATGGTAGATATACAAAAGAGATGAGATGCAGTGACTCGGGCAAAAAGCAGCTTTCCAAAAATGAGGAAGATACTGTGCAATCCATTTTTGACAAGAGAAACAAGAAAAAGAGTTCTTAAATGTTATGTACAGCCAGTCTTAATGTGTGGATGTGACATATACATGGACAATAGGACATCAAACATGAAAATCACTGAAGGCTGTAGAAATGTGGTTTTACATAAGAATGTTGAAAATACCATGGACAGTAAAGAAGAGTAATGAAAAGGTTCCGAGAGAGGTCAAAGCAAAAAGAGAGCTAGTTTCCAATGTTAGGAAGATACAATCATCATTGTTTGGCCATGTAATAAGAAGAGAACAACTTGAATATATTGTGACAACTGGAAAAATTGAGGGACGAAGAGATAGAGGGAAGCAAAGAGAAAAAATAACAGACAGGTTGAGAGAATGGCTTGGCAGAAGGTCAACAACAGAAATGATAAATAGCTGCCGAGATCGAAGGTTGTGGAGAGACATGATCACCTACGCCAGTAGGCCCGGTACTTGATGATGATATTGTTCGATCTGATATCAAAGTTAATTGGCTAGCAAGAAGTAATATTTGTAAGAGGGACACTCTCTGTGTAGCAATAAGTTCTCTTCTTGACTTGCTAACCACGGATGACGGGATCAAGATCTGGAGGACACGAGCATACCTGAAGAAAAGTGCAGATAAAGAGCATCCATTGCATCGTGAGCTCAACTCATGGAAGGATGACAGGCTAAACAGAGGCAAGTCATGGGTGGGACGAGCAGACGATGTCATCAAACAGGTCTGTGGGCTTACTGTGATGTTACAATAGAGGCAAGTCATGGGTGGGACGAGCAGACGATGTCATCAAACAGGTCTGTGGGCTTACTGTGATGTTACAATAGAGGCAAGTCATGGGTGGGACGAGCAGACGATGTCATCAAACAGGTCTGTGGGCTTACTGTGATGTTACAATAGAGGCAAGTCATGGGTGGGACGAGCAGACGATGTCATTAAACAGGTCTGTGGGCTTACTGTGATGTTACAATAGAGGCAAGTCATGGGTGGGACGAGCAGACGATGTCATTAAACAGGTCTGTGGGCTTACTGTGATGTTACAATAGAGGCAAGTCATGGGTGGGACGAGCAGACGATGTCATCAAACAGGTCTGTGGGCTTACTGTGATGTTACAATAGAGGCAAGTCATGGGTGGGACGAGCAGACGATGTCATCAAACAGGTCTGTGGGCTTACTGTGATGTTACAATAGAGGCAAGTCATGGGTGGGACGAGCAGACGATGTCATCAAACAGGTCTGTGGGCTTACTGTGATGTTACAATATCAACACTGGCGAGGAGTGGATACCGGTGCCTACGTCATTCAGGGGGACCCCTCTCACACTCAAGCCTGCATACTGAGTGATTCGATGAGCATGATATGAAAAGTGGGCTCTGTACGCGGGCAATGGGTAGAGTTCTTGCGGAAGTTAAAAATACGCATTGTCACCTTTGTCTACGTCTCAGGACATGCGGGAGTACGGGGAAATAAAAGAGCGGACAGGTCGGCTAGCTGCGCTGTTGTTGAGGACGGTCAAGCAAGGGATCGGGCGGACATCATCAATGCCCTCCGTGAATTGGGAAGGGCACAGGCCTTCGACAACCATGAGTCCACATCACTTCTTCAGATGAAAGAGATGGGAGTTAAGATGGGCACAGCCAGTAACGAGAAACTTAGTAGGCGTTTAAGAAGACTTATCAACCAACACTGAACTGGAGTCGTCAGTCGCTGGACGCTGCGGGACTTGCTGATGAGGGGATCTGAGCACCTATGGACATGCTCGGAGAGCAATGATGATGGCCTGAAAATAACTCAATAAATCAATCGTGTCATGTCTTATTTCATCATCGTGTCATGTCTGATTTCATCATCGTGGTATGTCTTATTTCATCATCGTGGTATGTCTTATTTCATCATCGTGGCATGTCTTATTTCATCATCGTGGCATGTCTTATTTCATCATCGTGTCATGTCTTATTTCATCATCGTGGCATGCCTTATTTCATCATCGTGGCATGCCTTATTTCATCATCGTGGCATGTCTTATTTCATCATCGTGTCATGTCTTATTTCATCATCGTGGCATGTCTTATTTCATCATCGTGGTATCTTCTATTACATCGCTGTATCTCTATTTCATCACGATATCTTCGTCGTTTATATCTACCTTCTTACCTGTTGTTTCATAATCACCTACAAGATATGCAGCTACAAAGTTAATTGGCTGGCAAAAAGTAACAGTTGTACAAGACGATAACAGCACTAAATCTGTTACAAACAATTCCAGGTAGTCAGGTACTTGCCATCACTATAGATAAATCTGACACTTGAGCGTTGCCAAAACTTAAATATAACACGGTATCTAGGTAACAAGACAGAAAACTCAGTTGAGTGTAATCAAGTACTTCATTCACGCCGGTGATAAAACTTTAATTGCGATATGGGGACATAGACGACGCCATTGGTTGCCATGGTAGTCATGTGCTGTAAACTATAAATGGCAGCCGTTTAAATAGAAAGATCGATAGAAGTGATCGTTAGATCTAGACAGAGCTCTTCGGAATGCAGCTTTAAAGAAAAGTCAATAATTTCACGTAAATCGTCATTTGATATACTCGGAAGCTTTTAGATGGAGGATATTCAGGATATAGCTTAGGTTGAAAGAAACGGCCCAGACTTCAATATTCTTTTAGATGGAGTGTTCCAATGTCTTTGTCTGGGAATTTGAGTTTTATTATTCTCTAGAATTCATAAAGATCACATCCTGTCATATGGAAGTCAAGCATAGACAAGTAATAAATATCAGGAGTATGATTTATGATAAAATTAAATTATATGGCTTTTATGTTGAGAAATATTGGACAGCTGCGACGATTACGGAATATGTTGAACTATATGTCATTCATTTGTCTCGGGCCGAAGACGGAACATAAGGCGGAAGTATTAGTTCTCCACGACTGACGGTTTGCTGCTAGTTCTTGTAGTTTTTGGTTGTTTTTTAGTCCCATGGTTGAACCTTCCCTAGTAATTGTTCTGTGTAGCGATTCTATGAGCCTACCTTGTTTTCTATTACCAGATGGTTTCCATGTGAATGCCTGTCGGGCACGTCTTTCTTCATTCATTCTCAGCACATGACCGATGTATTTCCAACGCCTTCTTCTTATAAAGCTCGACACGTATTCTTATTTTGATTCGTCTCTTCTCTGTTCATTTGAAATGTATTCTTTCCAGCTTATGTTTGAGATCATACGAAGACATTTATTTTCAAAAGCATTTATGTACAGTTTGGGTAGATTTCTAACGTTCACATCCATATGTTAGCACTGGTACTACATCCATACATCAGCACTGGTACCACGTCCATATGTGCACAGTTAAAATTGTTGTGGGGTAAAATGACGTTTTACACATTTTGTAAATTTGGATTAAGGTTGGGCAAAAAGGAACGACGAGTACCATAAGGGGCATCAACGAGGTCGGGGGTCAGGGGCAACACGTATCATATTGATCTGAATTGCTACATCTCAGCGACAGACAGTATTCTATCATCAGCCTTGAGCTGACACATTTTTTCTGTGAATTTGTTCAGAATAAAAACGTGCACGATGATGAAAAAGAAAAGGGAACATATAGAAGAAGATGATGAAAATGTTCTTGCTATCGACAAAGACTCAGAACAGAGATAGTATCGTTTATTTTCCTCGTCTTTCACATCACTTTCAAGAAATAGCATACACCAAACAATATGAGATCGCATATACAAATGGCAGTCGTAGCCACGATAATTTTACAAATCTATTAAACTATTAAAGTATAAAACTATTAAAGTATATAACTATTAAAGTATAAAACTAGGAGGTTGCAGAAAGAAATGGAATCACATATTTGGGAAGATTAGTTAGAGGAGACTTAGGAGATGCTGAACCTTTGAAGATATCAACAAAAGCAATAAATAAATAAATATATCCTTCCAATCGAAATGTTTCAAAGATTCAAACAGAGCAACACAAAAGGTTAACTATAGGTTTATAAGATTGGGTTCCTTAAGTGTTTTGTATAAAATGAATTGTATAGACTAAGAGTAAAGGAAACATCAAGACAGTCATAGTTTCATACAACAGTAAAGGAAACATTAAGACAGTAATAGTTTCATACAAGAGTAAAGGAAACATTAAGACAATCATAGTTTCATACAAGAGTAAAGGAAACATTAAGACAATCATAGCTTCATACAACTTTAAGGAAACATTAAGACAGTCATAGTTTCATACAAGAGTAAAGGAAACATTAAGACAATCATAGCTTCATACAACTTTAAGGAAACATTAAGGCAGTCATAGTTTCATACAAGAGTAAAGGAAACAATAAGACAGTCATAGTTTCATACAAGAGTAAAGGAAACATTAAGACAGTCATAGTTTCGTACAAGAGTAAAGGAAACAATAAGACAGTCATAGTTTCATACAAGAGTAAAGGAAACATTAAGACAATCATAGCTTCATACAACTTTAAGGAAACATTAAGACAGTCATAGTTTCATACAAGAGAAAAGAAAACATTAAGACAGTCATAGTTTCATACAAGATTAAAAGAAACATTAAGACAGGCATAGTTTCATACATGATTAAAAGAAACATTAAGACAGGCATAGTGTCATACAACAATAAAGAAAACATTAAAACAGTCATAGTTTCATACAACAGTAAAGGAAACATTAAGACAGTCATATTTTCATTCAACAGTAAAGGAAACATTAAGTCAGTCATATTTTCATTCAACAGTAAAGGAAACATTAAGACAGTCATAGTTTCATACAAAAGTAAAGGAAACATTAAGACAGTCATAGTTTCATACAAAAGTAAAGGAAACATTAAGACAGTCATAGTTTCATACAAAAGTAAAGGAAACATTAAGACAGTCGTAGCATCATAGAACAGCGCAGAGCTCAGAATATTTTGGTCAAACTAAGTAACCGATCAAGAATCGCTAAAAAGGAGCATCCAAGAAGTACATACAGTGATAACGAGCTGCAGCTGTACTGGGCAGAACATGAGAACAGGAGTGATACAGAAACAATCACAATTTCTATGTGGTGAACTCAAGAGAGAAGGCAAATAATGAGCGGTAGGTCAATGCCAATCTGGTAGAGTACAAAAGGAACAAAAATGAACAGTGTGGGTTAGACTTGGGGTTCTCAATGAATGATGGTCACTACACTCAGAAGAGAGCTACATTCTTAGACTTGTTCGAGATTTCCGCCAGTTATTTTAGTGTTAACTCATTCGTTCCGTGTGCCTCTGTTCTCAAAACTGTGGTCTTCTTACTTTCTATTTGACGTCCATAGTTTCTCGTTTTTCTTTATTATTGCCTTTATAAATGGTGTAAATATTTAACTTTTCTAGTTGTATCTGCAAGAATGGAATTTAACAGATCTAAATTAATTTCTTTATAGCTTTTGACAGACTGGTACACTGGAAACTGTATCACGCAGTTGTCATGTGATGCCACATATATCGCTATAGAGAATCTGTGTACTTGTCAGCAGCTGATTATGCTCTTTACTCGACACCTGAGATCTCTCGATTCCAAGAAACGAATTCGTGAACTTTGCAGGAAATGAAGAAATGTGGATGAAGTCAGGAGTGGCTGAATTAATTTGAAGCGTGGGGGAAAAGTGCGACAGGTTTTTAGGTTTATCGCTGGTGCTGATCTCACAGAGCATGGGATCAAAACTCGTTGGGCATTTTTATTTTGAGCACGTTTTTTTTTCTTTACCTCAACTACAAAATACGTTTGTTTTTCTTGCTGTTTTTCATCAACAGAGCGAGTGTTTCATTGTCATTAATTGACGACCAAGTTGTTTCAGTGTCTAGGCTTGACGACCAAGTTGCTTCATTATCTAGGTTTGGCGACCAAGTTGCTTCATTGTCTAGGCTTGACGACCAAGTTGCTTCATTGTCTAGGCTTGACGACCAAGTTGCTTCATTGTCATTAATTGACGACCAAGTTGCTTCATTGTCTAGGCTTGACGACCAAATTGATTCATTGTCTAGGCTTGACGACCAAGTTGCTTCATTGTCTAGGCTTGACGACCAAGTTGATTCATTGTCTAGGCTTGACGACCAACTTACTTCACTGTTTAGGCTTGACGACCAAGTTGCTTCATTGTCTAGGCTTGACGACCAAGTTGATTCATTGTATAGGCTTGACGACCAAGTTGATTCATTGTCTAGGCTTGAAGACCAAGTTGCTTGATTGTCTAGGCTTGACAACCAAGTTGATTCATTGTCTAGGCTTGACGACCAAGTTGCTTCATTGTCATTAATTGACGACCAAGTTGCTTCAATGTCTAGGCTTGACGACTAAGTTGCTTCATTGTCTAGGCTTGACGACCAAGTTGCTTCATTGTCTAGGCTTGACGAGCAAGTTGCTTCATTGTCTAGGCTTGACGAACAAGTTGTTTCAGTGACTAGGCTTGACGACCAAGTTGCTTCATTGTTATTAATTGACGACCAAGTTGCTTCATTGTCTAGGCTGGACGACCAAGTTGCTTCATTGTCTAGGCTTGATGACCAAGTTGCTTCATTGTCTAGGCTCACGACCAAGTTGCTTCATTGTCTAGGCTTGATGACCAAGTTGCTTCATTGTCTAGGCTTGACGACCAAGTTGCTTCAGTGACTAGGTTTGACGACCAAGTTGCTTCATTGTCATTGATTGACGACCAAGTTGCTTCATTGTCTGGGCTTGACGAACAAATTGCTTCATTGTTTAGGCTTGACGACCAAATTGCTTCATTGTCTAGGCTTGACGACCAAGTTGCTTCATTGTCTAGGCTTGACGACCAAGTTGCTTCATTTTCTAGGCTTGACGACCAAGTTGCTTCATTGATATTGATTGACGACCAAGTTGCTTTATTGTCTAGGCTTGACGACCAAGTTGCTTCATTGTCATTAATTGACGACCAAGTTGCTTCATTGTCTAGGCTTGACGACCAAATTGCTTCATTGTCTAGGCTTGACGACCAAGTTGCTTCATTGTCTAGGCTTGACGACCAAGTTGATTCATTGTCTAGGCTTGACGACCAACTTACTTCATTGTTTAGGCTTGAAGACCAAGTTGCTTCATTGTCTATGCTTGACGACCAAGTTGATTCATTGTCTAGGCTTGATGACCAAGTTGATTCATTGTCTAGGCTTGACGACCAAGTTGCTTCATTGTCTAGGCTTGACAACCAAGTTGATTCATTGTCTAGGCTTGACGACCAAGTTGCTTCATTGTCATTAATTGACGACCAAGTTGCTTCAATGTCTAGGCTTGACGACTAAGTTGCTTCATTGTCTAGGCTTGACGACCAAGTTGCTTCATTGTCTAGGCTTGACGACCAAGTTGCTTCATTGTCTAGGCTCGACGAACAAGTTGTTTCAGTGACTAGGCTTGACGACCAAGTTGCTTCTTTGTCATTAATTGACGACCAAGTTGCTTCATTGTCTAGGCTGGACGTCCAAGTTGCTTCATTGTCTAGGCTTGATGACCAAGTTGCTTCATTGTCTAGGCTCACGACCAAGTTGCTTCATTGTCTAGGCTTGATGACCAAGTTGCTTCATTGTCTGGGCTTGACGAACAAATTGCTTCATTGTTTAGGCTTGACGACCAAATTGCTTCATTGTCTAGGCTTGACGACCAAGTTGCTTCATTGTCTAGGCTTGACGACCAAGTTGCTTCATTGTCTAGGCTTGACGACCAAGTTGCTTCATTGATATTGATTGACGACCAAGTTGCTTCATTTTCTAGGCTTGACGACCAAGTTGCTTCATTGTCTAGGCTTGACGACCAAGTTGCTTCATTGTCTAGGCTTGACTACCAAATTGCCTCATTGTCTAGGCTTGACGACCAAGTGGCTTCATTGTCATTGATTCACGACCAAGTTGCTTGATTGTCTAGGCTTGACGACCAAGTTGCTTCATTGTCTAGGCTTGACGATCAAATTGCTTCATTGTTTAGCTTTGACGACAAAGTTGCTTCATTATTATTGATTGACGACCATGTTGCTTAATTGTCTAGGCTTGACGACCAAATTGCTTCATTGTCTAGGCTTGACGACCAAGTTGCTTCATTGTCTTGGCTTGAAGACCAAGTTGCTTCATTGTCTAGGCATGACGACCAAGTTGCTTCATTGTCTTGGCTTGACGACCAAATTGCTTCATTGTCTAGGCTTGACGACCAAGTTGCTTCATTGTCTAGGCTTGACGACCAAATTGCTTCATTGTCTAGGCTTGACGACCAAATTGCTTCATTGTCTAGGCTTGACGACCAAGTTGTTTCATTTTGATTGATTGACGACCAAGTTGCTTCATTGTCTAGGCTTGACGACCAAGTTGCTTCATTGTCTAGGCTTGACGACCAAGTTGCTTCATTGATATTGATTGACGACCAAGTTGCTTCATTGTCTAGGCTTGACGATCAAGTTGCTTCATTGTTTAGGCTTGACGACCAAGTTGCTTCATTGTCTAGGCTTGACGACCAAGTTGCTTCATTGTCTAGGCTTGACGACCAAATTGCTTCATTGTCTAGGCTTGACGACCAAATTTCTTCATTGTCTAGGCTTGACGACCAACTTACTTCATTGTCTAGGTTTGACGACCAAGTTGCTTCATTGTCTAGGCTTGACGACTAAGTTGATTCATTGTCTAGGCTTGACGACCAAGTTGATTCATTGTCTAGGCTTGACGACCAAGTTGCTTCATTGTCTAGGCTTGACGACCAAATTGCTTGATTGTCTAGGCTTGACGACCAAATTGATTCATTGTCTAAGCTTGACGACCAAATTGCTTGATAGTCTACGCTTGACGACCAAATTGATTCATTGTCTAGGCTTGACGACCAAATTGCTTGATTGTCTAGGCTTGACGACCAAATTGATTCATTGTCTAGGCTTGACGACCAAATTGCTTCATTGTCTAGGCTTGACGACCAAATTGCTTGATTGTCAAGGCTTGACGACCAAATTGATTCATTGTCTAGGCTTGACGACCAAGTTGCTTCATTGTCATTAATTGACGACCAAGTTGCTTCATTGTCTAGGCTTGACGACCAAATTGATTCATTGTCTAGGCTTGACGACCAAGTTGCTTCATTGTCTAGGCTTGACGACCAAGTTGCTTCATTGTCTAGGCTTGACGACCAAATTCATCAAATTGCTTTATTGTCTAGGCTTGACGACCAAATTGCTTCATTGTCTAGGCTTGACGACCAAGTTGCTTCATTGTCTAGGCTTGACGACCAAGTTGCTTCATTGTCTAGGCATGACGACCAAGTTGCTTCATTGTCATTGATTGACGACCAAGTTGTTTCATTGTCTAGGCTTGACGATCAAATTGCTTCATTGTCTAGGCTTGACGACCAAGTTGATTCATTGTCAAGGCTATTCGACCAAGTTGCTTAATTGTCTAGGTTTGACAACCAAGTTACTTGATTGTCTAGGCTTGACGACCAAGTTGCTTCATTGTCTAGGCTTGACGACCAATTTGCTTCATTGTCTAGACTTGACGACCAAGTTGCTTCATTGTCTAGGCTTGACGACCAAGTTGCTTCATTGTCATTAATTGACGACCAAGTTGCTTCATTGTCTATGCTTGACGACCAAGTTGCTTCATTGTCTTGGCTTGACAACCAAGTTGCTTCGTTGTCTAGGCTTGACGACCAAGTTGCTTCATTATCTAGGCTTGGCGACCAAGTTGCTTCATTGTCTAGGCTTGACGACCAAGTTGCTTAATTGTCTTGGCTTGACAACCAAGTTGCTTCGTTGTCTAGGCTTGACGACCAAGTTGCTTCATTGTCATTAATTGACGACCAAGTTGCTTCATTGTCTAGGCTTGACGACCAAGTTGCTTCATTGTCTAGGCTTGACGACCAAGTTGCTTCATTGTCAAGGCTTGACAACCAAGTTGCTTCATTGTCTAGGCTTGACGACCAAGTTGCTTCATTGTCTTGGCTTGACGACCAAGTTGATTCATTGTCTAGGCTTGACGACCTAGTTGCTTCATTGTCTAGTCTTGACGACCAAGTTGCTTCATTGTCTAGGCTTGACGACCAAGTTGCTTCATTGTCTAGGCTTGACAACCAAGTTACTTCATTGTCTAGGCTTGACGACCAAGTTGCTTCATTGTCTAGGCTTGACGACCAAGTTGCTTCATTTTCATTGATTGACGACCAAGTTGCTTCATTGTCTAGGCTTGACAACCAAATTGCTTCATTGTCTAGGCTTGACGACCAAGTTGCTTTATTGTCATTGATTGACGACCAAGTTGCTTCATTGTCATTAATTGACGACCAAGTTGCTTCATTGTCTAGGCTTGACGACCAAGTTGCTTCATTGTCATTGATTGACGACCAAGTTGCTTCATTGTCTAGGCTTGACGACCAAGTTGCTTGATTGTCTAGGCTTGACGACCAAGTTGCTTCATTGTCTTGGCTTGACGACCAAGTTGCTTCATTGTCTAGGCTTGACGACCAAGTTGCTTCATTGTCATTGATTGACGACCAAGTTGCTTAATTGTCTTGGCTTGACAACCAAGTTGCTTCATTGTCTAGGCTTGACGACCAAGTTGCTTCGTTGTCTATGCAATCAAAGAAGAAGATCCTCACAAAATGCACTCATTCAATTTTTATTTCAAATGTCCATTCTTTGACGTATCATGGCGGCACGCAGAACGGAATAGCGTCCTTCTATTCTCCATTTTTTCTAAGTAATAGGGAACTCTTTGTACAGAGCTTCGCAGCAGTAGGCAATCTGATCATCAGAAGTTGGCCCCAGTTGTGCAATTGTTTCGGCCCTTTAGCTTCTTGACACTCTAAGGGAGGTGGACCAGCCTGGTTCATGACTCCCGGGCGTCGACCTCCAACTGCATTTCCTCTCTGTCTTACACTATATGTCGGGCAGACAATAACTACACTTACTCTACCCAACACTTCTGTTCGAATATAATCTTAACTTACCTGTCTTGCCTTTAACCCACCACATTGCTGTCCTCTTCACTCATATAAAGTGGCTACTACTTTCAACGTTCTTTTATAGGCTCGCGTTCAAGTTGGAATGGAAACTGGTAATATATGATAAGGGTAGATGGATCTAGTGGACCCTAGAACAAGGTCTTTCAACCATTTTGTGCCCACGGGCGCACTGGAAATTTCCCAAAAGAACCGTGGCCGTCAGTATCTAAATGTATTGTTAACACCGACTGCTCATATCTATATCACATCTTTTTGTTCGTCGCACAGTTATTGTGTGTTCATCTTCAAAGAAAAATAAATATTGAGCACTCTATCTTACCAACAAAAAAATTACATACCTTCCGAAGATAAAGAACATAATGAGCATTTAAAAAAAAATAAAGCATTACACTAAATTAAGGCGAAATTTAGCGTTGCATTATTTCTGCTAGATTTTCAAAGTTGGGGATGTAAGATTTATGTGATTTCGAGTTCAGCTCTACTCAAGACTTTCGAGATAGCCCAACAAGGCTGGTTCCAACCGCCTAAATCTGCTTTCTTCTGATATTTCATGTCCACGGTTACCGCTTCAGTTCATTGGGAAGAGAACAACATCAGCGTTTGATTCATCCTTTTTTTTCCCCCTCACTCTTTCGTTCAAGCCGGACAATCAATGACGTCACTCGCTGGAAGGAGGCTCGAACTTCGCGGGCACCAAGAAAACACGCGGCGGGCACAATGACGCCCGCAGGCATCGCATTGAGAACCACTGCCCTAGAGAGTTGGCTACACTGGTAATGAAGTGGCACTTGGGCTGTCTTGAAGTATTTACTCCCACAGAAAAGCACTGGTATTTCATCTGTGCAGCACTTCCATATTCAAAGTAATAACGAATACCAACGTCGCAGAGTACTGGATCACAGGAAGAAGAGATAAGTGTGTATTTCTTTGTTGTTAGGGTCATCATCACACCACAACTTGCGAACCCATAGGTACTCCGATATCTCCCTCAAGAATCTCGAGAAAATCTGAGGAGAGTCCTGGCCGATGAACCTCGTAGCAAGGCTTCCGGTTCATTGAGTAGGTTTTTGATGACAATTTTGCCCGGGCAGAGGCCATATGGCCTACTTCTTTCGATTTCTATCTATGAAGGAATTGTTAACGTCGACAGTGATCTAAGTAAACGTTCACATCTTGAAAATGAATAAATTAACCTCTGGCCTACAAGTCTCCTCGGCAGATTGCAGTAATGGGAAAATGCCGTCAAGATAGTAGTAGTAATAGTAATAGTAATTGTACTAGTAGTGGTCGTATTAGTGTTAGTGGTAGCAGTAGTAGTTATTGTAGTAGTAGTAGTCAAAAAAGGAATTGAAGTCAACGGTCACAACATAAATAATTTGCGATATGCGGATGATAAAGTCTTAATAGCAGAGACAGAGAATGAACTACAAGAAATGATAGACATAATAGTAAAAGAAAGCAACAAGAAACGTATCATTCTGAATAGTACGAAAACAGAAGTAATGGTTATATCGAAGAAACAACCATTACCATCATGCAACATAAAAATAAACGAGACAAATCTGAAACAAGTGCAACGTTTCAAATACTTGGGCACAATAATAACATCAGATGGAAGATGCACCACAGAAACAAAAAGCAGAATAGCTCAGGCCAAAATAGCATTTCAGAAAATGTAAAATATCTTATGCAACAAATCTATGTCAATAGAAATGAGAAAAAGAGTTCATCGCTAGAGCAAATTCTGACCTATGGAAGCCAATCATGGACAATAGACAAACAAATGAAAATACAATTAGAGGCCACAGAGATGAGATTTCTCAGAAGAATGTTGAAAGTTCCCTGGACAGCTAAAAAGACCAATGAGTAAGTTTTCAAAGAGGTCAACACAAAAAGGAAGCTCTTAAAAAAACATCAGAAAGCAGCATGCATCATTTTTTCGGGCACATCATGAGAAGAGGAAAGTTGGAATACTTGGTTACAACTGGCAAAATAAAAGGAAAGAGAGATCGCGGGCGACAAAGAGAGAAAATACTGGATACTTGGTGTCATGGCATGGAAAACAGTCAACAACAGAGCTGATACGATGCACTGTGGATAAAAGATTGTGGACGGACATGATCACCAACGCCAACCGGTACGGCACATGATGATGATGATATGTTTAAAAAACATTCGTATCCCCAAACAAATATTTTAAGGTGAACTTAGGGGCGGGAAGAAACCAAAGGGCAGACCAGTGCTGAGATATAAGGATGTTTGCATAGCTTCCTGGGATGAATTCTCTACCAGTGAAAGAAACTGGGAAAATATGGCTGCATATCTAAGCACGTGGTGCAGCAACATTCGAGGAATCTTCTGATATCAAATTCAGAAGACAAAAGGCGCAGGAGAAAGGAGACGGGGCCAGGCACCAGGGTAGACATCTTGTTCATTCTTCAGACGGATCTGTCTGTCCAATATCGGCAGATTCAGCCACGAGAGAAGCTCTTCACCACAGCAACATCCAACATAAGACACGAATATTTTAACCAAACTACAGACTTATCATGATTGCTTGTTACCAACCGTCTGTCACGACGCCAAAGGCCATATATATATGTGTCTTGTAACAGGACACATCGTCATGTTGCTTGTACAGATGTTTTTCCTTTTGATTTCCTATTTGGAGAAGGGACGACATACATGACAAGGATCAACGAATCAAAGACTTCAGTTACAGACCACATTCAATGAGATAGACACGAGGGTTGGACTCGTAATCTAATTGGACTATTCGTCATAACTTGACACAGTGGCGAATTATGAGGTCAGTAGTTAGATAAACAGAGAGATTCATAGAGAAAGAGAATACACGACGAATGAAAAGAAAAGAAAAAAAATACATTTCTAGGGGCGCTGAAAAATTCATAGTCAACTATGACTGACGGGGGCTACTACTATGTAGATCAACACCGTGTATGGTTTTGGAAGAAAGTAAAATGGAGTGCAAAACACAACGAATATGAAGGTCAACCACATTGTATTTTTGTGAATGGAAAAATTAATTGGGACAAGGTAACTCAGGGCGTGATGGCTTTGGTGTTTGCACATTATGTCTGGAGCCTTAGATAACTTCCAGGTAATTGTTGTAAGTAAAGTAAAGAGCTCCGTCACGCCAAGTGGCGTATAGAGAATATGGTGTTAGTGACCATAATTTTTATAGACTTTCGGCAATGATTTTTGGGGTAATATATGATCGGTATTACACCCGTGCCGCTTTACTTTCCCAGAAAAAAACATCTGGTACCCATTTAAGGCTGGGTGAACCCGGAAGCCGTCGATCAAGATCCAACCCGACCTCTTGTCCTTTGTAGTCCAGTTCACTAAACCACCGTGGCTCCCCAGGTAATTGTTGACGGGGAAAAAACACGAGAGCGCGATCAAGGAAGAAACAGTAATGCTTCAAGTGAAACGTTTCTTTGATATTGTTCACTTGAACATCTATGAATAGCACACACATACACACACATGCGCCTACCCACAGTGCTCATTTCACTTGTTTCACGTTAATTTCTGACAGGCAGGTCCCATCTATCATAACCACAAATAAACGATCACTCAGATTTAACTGATTTACGAGCATGCAGTAATACCCTCGCTTCAGCCTCATGTTTTGCCAAAAAAACACAGCAACATTCCTCTGCCATTGAACGACGTCATAACGTGTAAGACAAAGCATGATTATAGAAGCTTTAGAGAATACATGCTCGCTCAAGAAAAGGGAGATAAATGTACGGTATTTTCGTAAACATTCGTACCCCGAACAACGACAAGAGATGGGTTGTAAAACCTGCTGCTGGGATTTTTACTTTGTTCTTCTGCGATTGTAAAGGTGAAGTCATTGATGACCTGATACCTTTGCTAGATTCGTGTCGATGTTTGGGGTATGTCCTCGGGGAGGATCAAACACGAGCTCTGTGCTACTTATCAGCATGTGGTTTCAATCCCACAGAAGCAGAATACAAAGATGGAGAGATTGTGAAATAGTAAACGAAGAGAATAAGTAGTAAACACGGTTAGGAGAATATGTGTTAGATACAGAGAACAATTGAACGTTTACAACTTAGCCATCTTTTTCTCCTTCTTTCACTCGACAGCTTGAGGTACTTAGTGCATGTGTTTATAGTTTTCGACCACTCAAACGTTACGGTCAACAAACCAGAACTAATAAAAACCTCCATCCACCCCATCTATGTGCTCCTGAAAATAGCTTGGCCAAGTGAGTGGGGATCAAGAATGTTCTGGCTCCAAAAATATTTGATGTGGCGAAGCTGAAGGGCGTAGATAGCGCCCCTTCTTTGCTAACTAGTCACACCGTAGCAAACCCCTCTTGCAGAACGAAGGAATAATAGGAAAGCATAAGAGGAAAAGAAAGACAAAGAAGAGTACGAGAATGAAACTTACATGTGGAAACTGAAGTGAATTAATTCTCAGCGGATCACACAAAACAGTGAAATAATATATCGCAGAGGATTATTGTCTGTAATTAGTGGTTAGTGGTTAGTCGAAAGCCCCGGTATCACTGCAAGTGAATAAAAATCCATAATTGCTCAACCGCCCGTGCCAGTGGAATTAAAACTCATCTCATTGAAGGATCCAATCAAAGAAAGGCAGCTGCAGTCCCTATCATGGCGGCTAAAGCACACGCCAGAAGACATAAGGGCAAGCGGCACCGAAAGTAAGCGTAGCTGAACTGTCATTCATCATACGATATCATCATTCATCGTAAGCAGTCGGAATATCGAAATAGGATCCGGATGAAGAACACAGCTCCAGGAACGCATGCACAGAGCACTAAACTCAGTAGCTCCATCAGCAAGCCGAAGTTGGAATATGAGGAAACACTTTTCAGACAGAGCCTGGATGGTTCATGCCGCCTATCCACCATATTGACCGGAATTTATTGCAGTTATTTTCTGTAATGTTTGACCAATATCAAAGCAAGAGACTGAGCGGAATGGCGCTCCATGGTAGCCAACTTTCGAAGCGGAGACGGCACTCAATGATGATGATGAATGTCTTACCATGGCTATTATTTTTCTTAACAGGATACCTAACTTTTCTCTTTAAAAGAATGTGAACGCCCAATACACTTCTTGAGGGGCAGCCATCACCGTCGGGTTTCACTTCCGCTACAGAACGTTGCTCTCATCAGAACTTGTCTGAAATAATCTCTGTCTCTAGCAAGATCTCCCACAGAACGTTGCTCTCATCAGAACTTGTCTGAAATAATCTCTGTCTCTAGCAAGATCTCCCACAGAACGTTGCTCTCATCAGAACTTGTCTGAAATAATCTCTGTCTCTAGCAAGATCTCCCACAGAACGTTGCTCTCATCAGAACTTGTCTGAAATAATCTCTGTCTCTAGCAAGATCTCCCACAGAACGTTGCTTTCATCAGAACTTGTCTGAAATAATCTCTGTCTAGCAAGATCTCCCACAGAACGTTGCTTTCATCAGAACTTGTCTGAAATAATCTCTGTCTAGCAAGATCTCCCACAGAACGTTGCTTTCATCAGAACTTGTCTGAAATAATCTCTGTCTAGCAAGATCTCCCACAGAACGTTGCTTTCATCAGAACTTGTCTGAAATAATCTCTGTCTAGCAAGATCTCCCACAGAACGTTGCTTTCATCAGAACTTGTCTGAAATAATCTCTGTCTAGCAAGATCTCCCACAGAACGTTGCTTTCATCAGAACTTGTCTGAAATAATCTCTGTCTAGCAAGATCTCCCACAGAACGTTGCTTTCATCAGAACAAGCGAGATCTCTCACTTCTTCTGTTCCCAAATTCAAGGTTTCTATGATGTCTTGAAACGACATTATTTTGGTCTACACCTGTAGCATCTTCCAAAAACCATGCCTTTAATTATTCTTCTTTTCAACTCATGATTTATTTGGCGTTGCTGTAGTATGATAATTTCCTCTGTAAGATGTTGTTTATAAGCCAGTTCTCTTTATTATTTCAGCATTTTAATACGTCTTCATTGCTCTTTTTCATTACCCAAGGTATGCTAAGGAATTATCTAAAACCTTGTTTCGAATGAGCCAATTTTCTTCAAAGTTTTCAAATAATTAAGTTACAAATTACTGAACTACGATACGGCGCCGATTTCGTGAGAACGAAAGTCTCAAAGTTATCAACAGACAGCAATATATAAATATTTAAAAATGTTAATGACAAACATGATAAAGACAAGTTTGTTTCATTCTCGTTACGGTGTGAAAACAAAAACCGAATTAATGGCAAATGTGTACGTCATTGAAAGCGCATGTTTTAAATTAATGTTTCTACACCTTATGTTATGTTGCGCTAGATACAGATTACGCGTAAGAAATTTGAGAATTATTCTGACGCAATTAGTCACATGGTCGCTGCTGCGCAATTCTCTATCTCTCTTGCTCTTTGTCTCTCTCTCGCTCTCTCTGTTTGCATGTCAGGAGACACACCCACCACTGCTCTTACTGTCTTATCTCGGTCCCAGATACACTCATGCATTTAATTACCACAACCATGATATTGTTGAAGCCTGATACTGGTGACAACGACACTTCTCAGCTTTGCTCAGTGTCGCACAAATAAGATATGCTCTGCACCAGATATTATCTGACAGATAGTAAGCAGATAACATGCCGTTAGCTGTGTCTAATGTGACAGATACAATAAATTGATATATGACATCAGAGGGTAATGACTTTGTCTCAATCATCACACAACGTTCCGGTAATTTAACTTTCCTGTTACCTCCCCTACCAGACACCATCTTTATTCTGTAACACTTGCTCAACGTGGAGACACTTATGTCAGTGGTTCTGAAAGTGTCGGCTGCGGACTCCCAGCGGTGCCACAAAACGTTGGCAAGGGCGTCGCGCCGTGTATATTATCGTTTGTCTATTCAGTGGCTGATTAGATCAAAGATATAAAAGGCAGAATTGCTCAGGTCAAAATTAGCATTTCAGAAAATGAAAAATGTCTTGTGCAAAAAGTTTATGTCAGTAGAAATGAGAAAGAGAGTTAATCGGTGCGTAATAGAACCAATTCTGACCTATTGAAGCGAATTATGAACTGCAGACAAACAAATGAGAAGACATTCAGAGGTCACAGAGATGGGATTTCTCACAAGAATGCTAGAACTATTCTGGAAAGCTAAAAAGACCAATGAGGACATTCTCAAAGAGGCCAACACGAAATGGGAGCTCCTAAAAAGCATCAGATTTACTAGCACGATTTACAACGAAACAATTGACATTTTCCGGGTACATCATGAGAATATTTAAATTGACATAGTTGGATACAGCTGGAAAAATTACAGGGAAAGAGAGATCGCAGACGATCAAATATTGCATAGTTTGGTGTCATGGCATGGAAAACAGTCAACAACAGAATTGATACGATGCATGGTGGATAGAAGATTGTGGAAGAACATGATCGCCTACGCCAACCGGTATGGTACATGATGATGATGATTTGTAATCCAATTCCCTGGTCTTTCTTTGCTTTTAAAACTTGGCTGTAACTGTCAAACTATCTCAGCGGCCATCAATCCCGTCCAGCTAATATGGTTAGTTTGTGTGGCAGTTTGAATAGCTTGTGTTGTATGGTTAGTTTGTGTGGCAGTTTGAATAGCTTGTGTTGTATGGTTAGTTTGTGTGGCAGTTTGAATAGCTTGTGTTGTATGGTTAGTTTGTGTGGCAGTTTGAATAGATTCTTTGAATTTCCTGTTTCTTGCTTGACAGTTTGCAGCTTGTTCACCCAGCAGGCGGCGCAATGCTAGGTCTTCTATATCAGCAGCTTTCATCACTGGCGGGACTAGTAATACCTTTATAGCAATCAAAAGCAGTTTTGGATGAGGCTCGGTCAGGTTTCGATTTCTTCTCAGGAACCTGGAAAAACAAAAGTGAATGAAATATCAGAACCAGAGTGAAGGGTCAAACACGTCCACGTCACATAAAGAGTTAAACCACTCTTCATACATCTACAAAATATATGCTAATGAATTACCGTTTCATATCAAACAGTAATTTGTCCAAAATAAAATTATCGTTTACTTTCTCTCTGTAAGATAACGTGTTTTAGGCAGAAAAATCCTTATCAGAGCCTCACTCATCACCTGCTGTGGGCCATCTCAATGTACGAAAACAGAAAATAAGCAGAAATTGCCTCGTTGATTGTATTCCATTTATCTTGTCTTGGATTGGAATCTTTAACCGAGCCGTTGGAAGAGGGTTGGTACACGTGCTGCTGATGTTTCCTACTTTCATTCAGTAATCGTTTCTTGGACACCTGACAGGAAACGTAGGCAAGGAAGATGCAGTCCTTTATGTATTTATGATTTGCTATAGCATTTATATCTATACACTGAGCAAATCTTTAAAAACATCACTGAGATGCCAGGCCTAAATATTAATGGAAAGATAATCAATAACATAATATATGCTGATGATACTGTTCTACTAGCAGACAATCCTAAAGATCTACAACAATTACTTAATAAAATAAACATGACAAGCACAAAATATGGATTATATATGAATATCAAAAAGACTAAAACTATGATCATAAACAAAGATAATACTCAAAACCTACAAGTGGATATGAAAGTTGAAGGAATTAACCTGGAGACAGTTCAAAGCTACAACTATCTTGGATATACCAGTGATGGAAAATGTAAAACTAAAATATAAAAAAAAAAATGGAAAAGCAACAAGCAAGTTTAATTACATGAAAAGTATACTAACATCAAAACAAATAACACCAGGGATTAAACTAAGAATAACAAAATATTATACATTCTCAACATTCCTGTATGGTGCAGAAACATGGACAATAGACTAGAAAACAGAACAGAAAATTGAAGACTTTGAAATGTGGATATATAGAAGAATATGTAGAATTGGATGGAACGAAAAGAAAACAAACAATGAAGTCTTAAAACAACTGAAAATGAAAAGAGAACAAATAAACACAATTCAAACAAGGCAAATGAGATTTTTGAGCCATGTTAAAAGATACAGCAACCTACTAAAAGTAATCTTGGAGGGGAAAATACAAGGTAAAAGAGACAGAAGCAGACCAAGACTAACATGGACGAATATTATCAAAAGATAGACAAGTCAGCCTGCACTATCGAAGCAAGTGACAGAGTGGAATAGCGCTCCATGGTGGTCAACCTTTGATGCGGAGACGGCACTCATTGATGATGATGAGACCGTTTAGCCATATATGTAAACAGATTGAAGAAACTAACGTGAAAATTGTATTTTCTTCCATATAAAGATTCTATGTTTGCTGTTAATTCGTGTCTTTCCTGGGGCTAGAGTACTGTTCAACGATGGAGTTGAAATCTGTCAGCGAATCAAGCTGATCGCTGACGCGGTGAATCAGAGCTATCAAAATCTTACCCCACCTCTTCGCGGTGCACCTAGAAACAAACGGTTCAGCCCAGTCTAGCCAAGTTAGTAGATATCGAGAAGGAAGGCAACCCTGTACTTTGATGAACCATGCCGATGTCGGATGTCTTGTGCCGAAAGGTGAAAATATCACAGTTCTACCGCAAATCAGAACTGAGCGCATCCACGGCCACTTAACGTCCTTGAAGGACGGATAACGATGAGGTCGATTCCTTTATTCATCGACCTCCATCAAGCTCTATACAAACACACATGCATTGTTTACCAAATAAGTCACAAATATAACACCTCTGTAAATGTGGCTTATTGTGTCCAATTTAACCTTTTCAAAAGCGTCACACGGGTAAACGTAACTGTAACTGTAACTGTAACTGTAACGCTCCCACGTTCAAAGGCATTACAAGGTAACGCGGTAACACGGCGGCCGTAAACTGGACGTCTTCCCGGTGGTAGGTCGCTGTGACCTGTCGTCTTTAACGTAGCACAGTTAACGGCTTGGTCGAGCTCCACAGCGTCTACCTGTCAATGGGATACAGGCTCATTGTTTTTGGTGATTTCCTTTCACTTGTCGCCGCTCACTCTTTCTTTTAGATCTGTACTCAGTTGTTGGTGTCAACTGTCTAATTTCTGTACTTCGCGATGTGTTTGACTCCGGGCGTTGAGTAGATCTACAATACACATGTTTTAAATTAATCAATTACACACGTCAGTCTCTCGTGTGAAAACATAGTAAGACTTTAATTTCATAATTCCACAAACAGCAATGTACAATAATAAAAACCAGCAGCCAATCATAAAATCTCCGCTCGGTTATCAAGGTAAGCTAGGTACCTCTGACTCTTGGACTCACTTTCGAGTTACTCTCTTACATGAGAGCTTCTACCTTCTCTTGAAACTTAATCATATTCACTACTATAAAACACAGAGCATGCGCTCTACTAAAGCTATTAAGGCTACACACCCTAGTGGTGTGCGCCAGTCTCCTGAGTCTCTAGATTACATGTGATCTCTCACTCTAAAACTCTCAGCATGGACTTAAGTACTTCGCATCCCAGCTAATCAACAACTACTTCCATAAATTCCTAGCTAATGACTTCTCTTGACATCATAACCTCTCTCTCAGCTTAACCTTCCTTTATTTCTATTTACTCCGCAGTGCTACTCACCGGTCCCCAATATCACAAGACTCTCTCATCTCTACTCACCGGTCCCCAATATCACAAGACTCTCTCATCTCTACTCATCGGTCCCCAATATCACAAGACTCTCTCATCTCTACTCACCGGTCCCCAATATCACAAGACTCTCTCATCTCTACTCACCGGTCCCCAATATCACAAGACTCTCTCATCTCTACTCACCGGTCCCTAATATCACAAGACTCTCTCATCTCTACTCACCGGTCCCCAATATCACAAGACTCTCTCATCTCTACTCACCGGTCCCCAATATCACAAGACTCTCTCATCTCTACTCACCGGTCCCCAATATCACAAGATTCTCTCATCTCTACTCACCGGTCCCCAATATCACAAGACTCTCTCATCTCTACTCACCGGTCCCCAATATCACAAGACTCTCTCATCTCTACTCACCGGTACCCAATATCACAAGACTCTCTCATCTCTACTCACCGGTCCCCAATATCACAAGACTCTCTCATCTCTACTCACCGGTACCCAATATCACAAGACTCTCTCATCTCTACTCACCCAAACAACAGTTCACCCAACAATCCGTGAATGTCACCTCCCCCACACATACGGTGTTTCTCCTTTCAATTCTCCTCACACAGTCCCTACTCCAAATTTTCCCCTGCATTCTTCCTTCCTTTCCTACACCTCATGTAGAAATCATCCTATATATTATACATGCTTTTCTCATGCATCACCACATAAGTCACATGATTAATTGAATAAAATAAAAACAAGAAAGAAAAGAACACTTCAACACCACGACCATGGCATACAGTAAGTAGGATATTTGTGTCCCTTTTATTTCTATACAACTGGACAATATAGTCAGTACTACTCCCTGCCTCTCAGCTTCCCTGCAGTCATCTGTTATTCCTGTCAATGGCTGTTTAAACCCAGAGGTCCGTCGGTAGATGTCATGAACCCGACTCTGTCCAGTTTACCATTTTAACAGACCACTGCTCTACCGTGGCTGTGACTGAAGAGGCGCTGGTTTGGCATTTCTAGTTGGTCGATCTCCAGTTTAATATTGTAACTGCGCGCGCTTCTTCTCTAACATGACGTTCTACTCATCAATATCTGCTCGTCCTTAAACAGTAGGAAGTTAACAACAGAATTGATAAACAGCGGTAGAGATAGAAAGTTGTGGAGAGTCATGACCACAGGAATTGGCAGGGTTGGTACTTGATGATGATAGTGATGATATGGTTCGTTAGTAACCGTTGAAGAACCCTAAACAGTCACACATTAACAGAAACTCATTTGTCAAATTGGATTTGGGTACAACACATACCTGATATGTCTATTTATGTGAGTATTGGTATGTCTCAGTGGCGTATACTGGATTTGGGGTCTGGACTACCGCTGACATAATAAATAAAAACATACATTATATTCAGTAGGCTAACATAAAGTAATATTTTCTAATGACATCCCTACATTTTAAATACTTACTTATTTATGTAAATTATATCCGCCTTGATTGGGGCGAAAATGTCTTGGTGACTTTGTCATTGAAAGTACTGTTGGGTTGGTTTCTAAGTTTCTGAGAGAATGATTTCTCAAAGGACATTAATGCCAAACCAGATAAGCGTTCTTGTGTCTGAGTTGAGAGACGATAAGATTTGATTCTCTTCAGAGCAGAAAAAGTTCTTTCTACAGATGCTGATGCCCATAACGTAGTTATAAATAGCTAATGAAGATTCGGTAATCATACATAGTTTCACTTTCACTTTGTGACGATTCTGATTGGCTAGAGATAAAAATAACTCATGAAACCGCACTCCTCTAGAGGTAACACCCGCTATATTATTTGAACTCCCATGTTTGTATGTCAAGGTCGTTAACACTATGCCCTGATAGAGGAAAAATGTACCGCTGGCTATTTGAGGTTTCAATGTAGAATAGTTTCGGTTTCATTCGCAAAAGTTATTGTGGGCAGAGTAAAACATTACTTTAATAAATGCAAATGAAAGCAAATAAATCATATTGGCCTACGAAATGTGTAATAGAATATTCGAAAATTTGTAATATAATTATTTTAAAAAATATAATAAATTATCATTTCCTTTTGTATTTCGTTAATATGTTCCGGCTACCGGTGGTAGCTGCGGTAACATAGCGAATATGCTACTGGTATGTCTACCTTATTGCTTGAATACTTCGATAATGTCGCTTTATTTATTTGTTAACTGTTTTTTCTGTTAATTGTTGTTGTCTCCGTGTTTTCCTGAACGTCAGGTTGGACTGACATAAAGTTGGACAGGTCTGCGATCAAGCTGGCAATAGTGAGCTTACAGTGTAATGAAAGAATATATTACACATATAGGAATAAGGTATTTCACAACATCGCTTTTACAGACCAGGGTATTTGTTTATTAGGGACTGCAATCGACATGAACTAAAGCTTGAAACAAGGGGAATGATGCAGAGAGAAGTAGTTGATGGTGTTCTCATGGGTCAAACATAAAATGTGTGAGATAACACAAGAAGGTTAGTCATCGAACATACACTTTGAGTTCATGTCACGTCTGACAGTTTTTTGTAATACGTGAAAAGACTGAACAGAAATTATTATTATTATTTTTCAGTAAAGTTAATAAAGAGAAACGAAATAATCAGAAATGAAGCTCAGAGAAAATACCACCCCCATTCTGAGGTAGCATCTTGCTTGTTTTCATACATTAGGGCTGTAGCTATAGATTTATCCAATCCTCTCCAATGGTAATTTTAGTGGCAAGCCTGCCTAGTTATGCTGCAGGTTACTTGGTGACATTTCCTGTCTGCCTCTCTCTATGTGCTGTATTCTCTAACTGCTTCTCTGTTAACTATTTTTTTTTTCTTGTGTTTTTCATTTTCAAACAGCATGTGTCTAATTTAGAAACTTCATTTTTGAAGAAGAGAATAACGAACTGAAGCCGTGTAAAAGCATGGCCATTTTTGATACTTCGTGTAGTGTTACATGCAGGAGGCAGATGAAGTCAATTATAGTGAAGATTAAGGCTTGATAGAGTGATGATAGAGGGATGATAGAGTGATGATAAAGGGATGATAGAGTGATGATAGAATGATAATATAGTGATGATAGAAGGGTGATAGAGTGATGATAGAGGGATGATAGAGTGATGATAAGGTGATGATAGAATGATGATAGAGTGATGATAGAATGATGATAGAAGGATGATATAGTGATGATAGAAGGGTGATAGAGTGATGATAGAGTGATGATAGAGTGATGATAGAGGGATGATAGAGTGATGATAGAGTGATGATAGAGGGATGATAGAGTGATGATAGAGGGATGATAGAGTGATGATAGAGTGATGATAGAGTGATGATAGAGGGATGATAGAGTGATGATAGAAGGATGATTTAGTGATGATTGAAGGTGATTGATGATAGAGGGATGATAGAGTGATGATAGAGGGATGATAGAGTGATGATAAAAGGATGATAGAGTGATGATAGAGGAATGATAGAGTGATGATAGAGGGATGATAGAGGGATGATAGAGGGATGATAGAGGATGATAGAGGAGTGATAGAGGGATGATAGAGTGATTATAGAGGGATGATAGAGGGATGATAGAGAGATGATTGAGGTATGATAGAGGGATGATAGAGTGATGATAGAGTGATGATAGAGAGATGATAGAAGGATGATAGAGGGGTGATATAGGGATGATAGAAGGATGATAGAGGGATGATTGAGGGATGATAGAGGGATGATAGAGTGATGATAGAGTCATGATAGACGGATGATAGAGGGATGATAGAGAGATGATAGAGTGATGAAAGAGGGTTGATAGAAGGATGATAGAGGGGTGATATAGGGATGATAGAGGGGTGATAAAGGGATGATAGAAGGATGATAGAGTGATGATAGAAGGGTGATAAAGGGATGATAGAGGGATGATAGAGGGATGATAGAGTGATGATAGAAGGATGATAGAGTGATGATAGAGTGATGATAGATGGGTGATAGAGGGATGATAGAAGGATGATAGAGTGATGATAGAGTGATGATAGAGGGATGATAGAGTGATGATAGAGTGATGATAGAGGGATGATAGAGTGATGATAGAGGGATGATAGAGTGATGATAGAGTGATGATAGAGTGATGATAGAGGGATGATAGAGTGATGATAGAAGGATGATTTAGTGATGATTGAAGGTGATTGATGATAGAGGGATGATAGAGTGATGATAGAGGGATGATAGAGTGATGATAAAAGGATGATAGAGTGATGATAGAGGAATGATAGAGTGATGATAGAGGGATGATAGAGGGATGATAGAGGGATGATAGAGGGATGATAGAGGAGTGATAGAGGGATGATAGAGTGATTATAGAGGGATGATAGAGGGATGATAGAGGGATGATAGAGAGATGATTGAGGTATGATAGAGGGATGATAGAGTGATGATAGAGTGATGATAGAGAGATGATAGAAGGATGATAGAGGGGTGATATAGGGATGATAGAAGGATGATAGAGGGATGATTGAGGGATGATAGAGGGATGATAGAGTGATGATAGAGTCATGATAGACGGATGATAGAGGGATGATAGAGAGATGATAGAGTGATGAAAGAGGGTTGATAGAAGGATGATAGAGGGGTGATATAGGGATGATAGAGGGGTGATAAAGGGATGATAGAAGGATGATAGAGTGATGATAGAAGGGTGATAAAGGGATGATAGAGGGATGATAGAGGGATGATAGAGTGATGATAGAAGGATGATAGAGTGATGATAGAGTGATGATAGATGGGTGATAGAGGGATGATAGAAGGATGATAGAGTGATGATAGAGGGGTGATAGAGGGATGATAGACAAATGTTTGAGAGACTTTGAGGATAGAGGGTGGCTGGCTGGGACAAGACGAGGGCTGAGAGATGATATTAATGATAGAAAAATAGGTTCTTTTGTAGACAGAAGACAACAATGACGTCAGGGAAAGATACGAGGCGACCAGAAAAATAGTTGCAAGAGTGTAAGAATGATAGAAAGAATAGTCAAATGATGGGGAGGAATAGGGAGGGAGTGATAGAAAGAAAAGTGAAATGATGGGGAGGCAGATGGAGGGAATGATAGAAAGAAAAGTGAAATGATGGGGAGGCAGATGGAGGGAATGATAGAAAGAAAAGTGAAATGATGGGGAGGCAGATGGAGGGAATGATAGAAAGAAAAGTGAAATGATGGGGAGGCAGATGGAGGGAATGATAGAAAGAAAAGTGAAATGATGGGGAGGCAGATGGAGGGAATGATAGAAAGAAAAGTGAAATGATGGGGAGGCAGATGGAGGGAATGATAGAAAGAAAAGTGAAATGATGGGGAGGCAGATGGAGGGAATGATAGAAAGAAAAGTGAAATGATGGGGAGGCAGATGGAGGGAATGATAGAAAGAAAAGTGAAATGATGGGGAGGCAGATGGAGGGAATGATAGAAAGAAAAGTGAAATAATGTGGAGGTAAATGGAGGGAATGATAGAAAGAAAAGTGAAATGATGGGGAGACAGATGGAGGGAATGATAGAAAGAAAAGTGAAATAATGGGAAGGCAGATGGAGGGAATGATAGAAAGAAAAGTGAAATGATGGGGAGGCAGATGGAGGGAATGATAGAAAGAAAAGTGAAATAATGTGGAGGTAAATGGAGGGAATGATAGAAAGAAAAGTGAAATGATGGGGAGACAGATGGAGGGAATGATAGAAAGAAAAGTGAAATAATGTGGAGGTAAATGGAGGGAATGATAGAAAGAAAAGTGAAATGATGGGGAGACAGATGGAGGGAATGATAGAAAGAAAAGTGAAATGATGGGGAGACAGATGGAGGGAATGATAGAAAGAAAAGTGAAATAATGGGAAGGCAGATGGAGGGAATGATAGAAAGAAAAGTGAAATGATGGGGAGGCAGATGGAGGGAATGATAGAAAGAAAAGTGAAATAATGTGGAGGTAAATGGAGGGAATGATAGAAAGAAAAGTGAAATAATGTGGAGGTAAATGGAGGGAATGATAGAAAGAAAAGTGAAATAATGTGGAGGTAAATGGAGGGAATGATAGAAAGAAAAGTGAAATGATGGGGAGGCAGATGGAGGGAATGATAGAAAGAAAAGTGAAATAATGGGGAGGCAGATGGAGGGAATGATAGAAAGAAAAGTGAAATAATGTGGATGCAGATGGAGGGAATGATAGAAAGAAAAGTGAAATAATGTGGATGCAGATGGAGGGAATGATAGAAAGAAAAGTGAAATAATGTGGATGCAGATGGAGGGAATGATAGAAAGAAAAGTGAAATAATGTGGATGCAGATGGAGGGAATGATATAAAAGTAAAACTATTAATCGTGTGATAATATGATTGGTATGCGACAAGCCAGTGGCAGGTAAACATGACAAGTGACGATGGACAAGCAGAACGACGCTCAGGAATTACTCATAACCAGAGCCAGCTATGCTTAGAGTATCAGTCAACTCATTTATTGATTTACATGCTTAGTTTGAACTGAAACAAAAAGTCGAATTATTAATTTCACGGAAACTAATGACTTAATTACGTGTTTAAATTGTAATATTTGTATTTTTGTTTCAGAATCTCAGATTATGGCTAACAGGGCAATTGTAGAAGGGACGCCGCTTTAAATTGTCAAGCCCTGTTATGTTAAATATTCCGACGTTGTTGGGGCCAGCATTTAGGCAAAGCACGCGGAGAATACATGTCCCAGGCAGGGTCAATGTTATAGCAGTAGTGGACTCCTAATGGAGCAGTAACAAAGTGTGATAAATCTGTTTTGCGGCTTGACTTTTTGAGGGGATGACATAGGCCTGTGACCTTTGCTTCCTTGAACCTTAGCTGGCATTATCAGTCCTGGACTGTGCAGTTATCAGTCACACAGGTCTGTGTGTAGATGGAAGAGCGTTATTAGAAGAGAGTTCTCGGTCTATCACACAGTGCCGACGAAAGCATGGTAGAGTCTTGTCGTCTCTGATAACGTTTGGATATGTTTGTTGAAACGTCATCCTGACTCGGCTTGTTGTCAACTTGATACAAAGCTCGGTGAGTATGGACTCTTGTGAGATCTTCTTGTATTAATTAGCGTGAGCTATCTTTTATTACTTTCTTTTCTGCACTTTTCTTAATTCTCCCATCTTCGCATTCTACTTTCATCTCACTACCCGTTTTCTTTACTTTATTTGTCTTAATTTTTCTGTCCATTTTCCCTTGCAATTTTTTTAGTCAATTTATCATTATATTTCGCGTTTCTCTAAGTAAACCTATTCATTTCATGTTATTATTATTCTCTTTATTTTTCTTAAATTCCAATATTGTAATGCCTTTTATAACGTGTTTAGTACTTTTCTATTTCTCACTAACATCTCCCTAGAATAATCACCACCACTAGACTCTTTATCTCTGATACCGTTCTCTCCACCAGAGATTTTTTTTACCGTGGGCGATAGGGTCCCGGGGCAGTGAGATCCGATGTCTAGCCCTCCCTGGGCAGTGATATCCGATGTCTAGCCCTCCCTGGATAGTGAGATCCGATGTCTAGTCCTCCCTGAGCAGTGATATCCGATGTCTAGCCCTCCCTGGGCAGTGGTATTCGATATCTAGTCCTCCCTAGACAGTGATATCCGATGTCTAGTCCTCCCTGGGCAGTGATATCCGATGTCTAGTCCTCCCTGGGTAGTGAGATCCGATGTCTAGCCCTCCCTGGGTAGTGAGATCCCATGTCTAGACCTTTCTGGAGAGTGAAATCCGATGTCTAGCCCTCACTGTAGAGTGCGATCCGATGTCTATCCCTCCCTGGGCAGTGAGATCCGATGTCTAGCCCTCCCTGGGCAGTGAATTCCGATGTCTGGCTCTCCCTGGGCAGTGAGATCCGATGTCTAGCCCTCCCTTGAGAGCGAGATCCGATGTTTAGCCCTCTTTTAGAAAACAGCTAAAACAGGAGATCCAGTGCTCATTCGCGCACGTTAAAAAAAACTTAGGCAATTGAAAGTCGAAAGAGTAGGATAATAATGGCCGCTGCCCGGGAAAAAAATGTTAAGTAAACTGACTGGTGTCGAAGCCTGATTGGTCGAGCCTAAAGTCGCAAATATCGTGGCTTTGTCGTAACTTAGCGACACAACATATCCCGGCTACGTAACTGTTGAACGCTAAAACGTAACTGTTGAACGCTAAAACGTAACTGTTGAACGCTAAAACGTAACTGTTGAACGCTAAAACGTAACTGTTGAACGCTAAAACGTAACTGTTGAACGCTAAAACATAACTGTTGAACGCTAAAACGTAACTGTTGAACGCTAAAACGTAACTGTTGAACGCTAAAACGTAACTGTTGAACGCTAAAACGAAGAAGAAGAATGTTTAAATAGAAGACGTATGTGTATTTTATCTTCCTGGAAAGACACAATTATTCAAATCAGCTAAAGTATCAATGACAAACTACTGTGCACACCGTTTAGGGGAGAGAATGCAGTGCTCTTTATCAGTATTAATATGTCCTCTTACACCAGATACCGATTACCGGAAGTCTTTTAGTTGTCTCTCTTTGCTGTAGATTTATGCGAGTTCGTGCCAGTAGTCTAGTCCAGTCTATGAAGATTGAAGGCTTTACTACATTCTGTTCACGCCTGTCTCAGCCTCCCAGAATGTACGTTCTATAGCACTGACCGAACATTCGTCACGATAACAGCTCTAATCATGTCGTAAAGTTGTCTCTTAAGCTGACCATAAATTTTCTCTTGATTCCCCTCGTCATCGCCTCGCTCATCCATTCAACACGGTACACTCATTAACTTATGCACTTAGCCTTTCACCTCGTTCTAACCCACCAAAACGACTTCCGGTGTTCTGCTATAAATGTCGGCAATGAAAAGTGGCCACATCAGCCACCAATCCCGACTCCACAATCCCGATTGGTGGAATTACTCTCGCGCTATTAACCTCACAGCACATCGCATCATGTGGTTTAATCACTCACGACAATCATCTCAAACCGAGCCTATCCGCTGACAATGCTGTGTGACATTCCATATGAGACGCTCTAAGAAACATACACCACATCCTCATATTTGCGCATTGTTTTACACTTGTACATGTTTTTTCCGCTATAATTATCACAATTTCAAGCGCATTAGTTAACTATGGCTGTACTAGCGTTCATTTATTAAACGATTTGATCAATCACGAAATTACACGGGGCCTTAAAAATAGTTGAACCAGTGGATTTGAGTATATATTTTGTATTAGGAAGAGTTACAAGCGAGAATTTAAGTGTGTTCAAAGAACGCAGGGAAGAGTAAAACCTCATCTAAGCTTTAAGAAAACTAAGATAATGTTCATTGAAAAAACAAAAAGTCAATCTAAAATCATCATCAACAGTGAAGAAATTGAAAGTGTAACAAACTATGAATATCTAGCGTCTGTAGTAACTAACAATGGAGACTGGCAGAAAGAGATCTGTAGTAACTAACAATGGAGACTGGCAGATAGAGATCACAAGAAGATTAACAATAGCAACACAACAGTAAAATCCAAATTATTGAGGACACGTATCTTCTCAACAGCAACATACGGGTGTGAATCATGGACAATCTCACAAACAGCAAAGAAGAAAATCGATTCATTCGAAACAAAATGCTAGAGAAAAATCCTTACACCCTGGATAATGAACAAGTGTAAAGAAGACATACTTCAAGATTTAAACATGAAAAAGGATGGGATTATAAACACCATTCTACTGAGGAAATTAGAATACTGTGCCCACGTTAAAAAATATAGCGTGCTGGAAAGAACAATAATGGAAGGCACGTTTCCTGGGTGACGTATTGGGGGCAGACCAAGAAGAAGGCGGTTTAAAGATATCAAGGAGACCTTGAACATATCAGCAGAAGAAGTGAAAGATCTGTCTAGAATTAAGAGATTCTTTCAGATGGGTTGTGGCGAATGCAACGTTTTGTGGGAGATCTGGCTATAGACCGAGATTCTTTCAGGAGGGCTTTGGTGAATGAAACGTTCTATGGGAGATTAGTCCAGAGACGGAGATCCTTTCAGACGGGCTGTGGTGAATGCAACGATCTGTGAGAAATATGTATAGAAACATAGATTCTAAGATTCTTTTAGACGGGCTTTGGTGAATGAAACTTTCTGTGGGAGATCTGTCTATAGACAGAGATTATTCCACATGGGTTGTAGTGAATGCAACGTTCCGTGGGAGAACTGTCTATAGACAGAGATTCTTCCAGACGGGTTGTGGTGAATGCAACGTTCAGTGGGAGATCTCTCTAGAAACATAGATTCTTTTAAACGGGTTTTGGTAAATGAAACTTTCGGTGGGAGATCTGTCCAGAGACAGCTATTCTTTCGTTCGGGTTGTGGTGAATGCAACGTTCTGTCGGAGATATGTCTAGAGACAGAGATTCTTCCAGACGGGCTGTAGTGAATGCAAGGTTTTGTAGACGATCTGGCATGAGATAGAGATTCTTTCAGACCTGCTGTCGTGAATGCAAGGTTTTATAGAAGATCTGGCATGAGATAGAGATTCTTTCAGACCTGCTGTCGTGAATGCAAGGTTTTATAGAAGATCTGGCATGAGATAGAGATTCTTTCAGACCTGCTGTCGTGAATGCAAGGTTTTATAGAAGATCTGGCATGAGATAGAGATTCTTTCAGACCTACTGTCGTGAATGCAAGGTTTTATAGAAGATCTGGCATGAGATAGAGATTCTTTCAGACCTGCTGTCGTGAATGCAAGGTTTTATAGAAGATCTGGCATGAGATAGAGATTCTTTCAGACCTGCTGTCGTGAATGCAAGGTTTTATAGAAGATCTGGCATGAGATAGAGATTCTTTCAGACCTACTGTCGTGAATGCAAGGTTTTGTAGAAGATCTGTCTAGAGACAGATATTTTTTTCAGACTGGCTGTGGTGAATGCAACGTTCTGCAAATGATATACTCTCTGGTGAAGATGTGCTTATCTTATCTTACCATATAGCATCTTATCCTCTGTTATCTTATTTTACCTTAAACTTAGTTATAACTGATATAATCTTAATCTCACAAAAATAAATCTCATATAAATTTATCTTATCTTAAACCTACTCTTCAAGGCGACGGACATCTGGAATCTGCCAGCAACTCATAGCTGGTAGTTTGCGTCAGGACAGTAAAACAGAAACATCCAGACCTTACTCCACCTTTTCGCAGTGCCTGTAGTAACAGATTAACCACTATAGTCTAGCCGAGAGAATAGGGACTAAAGAGAAAGCCATGCTTAAGTCGGATATACTGGGCCGAAAGGATGAAAAAAAAACTACAACACAATGCGTCTACGCTCATTTAACGTCCTTTAATGAGAAATGACAAAGAAGAATATCCATTCATGTTATAGTCACCAGGTTAATCCCATCAGGTAACCTAGTTGTATCTGATTTGATTTTACAATAAATGTTATTTTATATTATGTTATCTTATATTATGTTATCTTATATTATGTTATCAATATATGTTGTGTTGTGTTAAATTGAACTGCACTTCTGTGCTCTTAACTAAATCATCATCATCATGTGCCAGACGGGTTGGCGTAGGCGATCATGTCCTTCCACAATCTTCTATCTACAGTGCATCGTATCAGTTCCGTTGTTGACTGTTTTCCATGCCATGACACCAAGCTATCCAGTATTTTCTCTCTTTGTCGTCCGCGATCTCTCTTTCCTTTTATTTTGCCAGTTGTAACCAAGTGTTCCAAATTTCGTCTTCTCATGATGTGACCGAAAAAGTTGATTGTTTCTTTCTGATGTCTTTTAAGAGCTCCCTTTTTGTGTTGGCCTCTTTGAGAATTTTCTCGTTGGTTTTTTTAGCTGTCAATGAAACTTTCAACATTCTTCTGAGAAATTCCATCTCTGTGGCCTCTAATCGTCTTTTTATTTGTTTGTTACTGTTATTCTTAACTAAATGCGATGTAGTTAATAGCCTCCGTCAGATCATAGTTGTCTTTGCATTTTACAGCGCACCTAGGAAATGTTATTTTTTCTTTTCTTTCGCCGTGTATTCTCTTTTTTCTATGAATCTGTCTGCTTCTTGTTTGAGTCGGAGGTTTAGAGTGTGTCTCCAAAAATTACGGTCTCATCTACCTTTTTTCCAAGCTGCAGGGCTTATGTTCAGAGTCTTCATCTCACATTTACACACGTCTTTAAATTGGAGTTTTGGGCGGTCCCTAGATTTGTTTTTGCTATTGTCCATAAAGTATGTCTTTTAGTATGCGGTCATCTGTCATACAGTGTAAATGTCCAAGGCAGAAAACCTACATTGTTTGAACAGCGTGTAGATGATTCGTGTTGTACTTAGTGTTGTTAATACAGGTTACTGAAAGCATGTTTAGTCTTCATTCTGCTCCCTTTGTGTATTTACAAGATATGGCTGAAACACGCTATTGCCCACCCAAAGCTTGTGACGTTTTCATCATTGTGAGCAGGGGCGGTTATGAGTAAAATGACGTCAGCCATCTAGCTCACATATGAAGACGTCACAAGGTTTGGCTGTTTCGGGAAAACCCACTCAGTTTGCGGGCTTGAAACATAGGTGGCTGTAGTCCTATCTGTCAACGTCATCGATGCATGACGTAGTTCACACACATTTGCTTACGTACTTACGTCTCAACGAGTCACCGGATATGACGATTTATCACCTCAATTAAAGCAGCGTGATGTAGTGGTTAGTGTACTGCTCTGGGCAACCGATCGGGTTCTATTCCGATCGAGATCTTCTAGGTTCACCCAGCCTTAAACAGGCACCAGATATTTTTCTTTGGGAAAGGAAGATGGCACTGGCTGTTGCTTCGTCACATGACTCAAAAGAACGTGCCGATGGTTGAAGTACATGTGCACTAACAGCTCATTATCTATATCTTTACTCGAGACATTTCGGGGCTCTGACTTTTCCTTCTTTTAATCCAACATGTGACATATTTACCCAAACTTCCGGTGAATGGTGTAGAGACATGGACATTAACTAAGAAAACAGAGCAGAACATTGAAACGTGGATCTATAGAGGAACATTGGGTGGAAGGAAAAGAACAAGTAAGTTGTGAATCAGCTGAAAATTAAATAAAAGAAATACTGGACCCAATTCGAAAAAGACAACTGAGTTGTTTTGGACATGTGAAGAGACATAATACCCTTTCTAAAGAAGGCATCTTGGAAGGGAGGGTACAAGGTAGACGGGACAGAGGCAGACCAAGACTAAAGTGGACTGATAACATCAGAAGATGGAGAGGAGGCCCTATGACAACATGCATCGTCAAGACAGAGTAAAATGGCGCTTCATGTAGCCAATCTTCGAGGTGGAGACGGCACCCAATGAATGAATGGCGCTTCATGTAGCCAATCTTCGAGGTGGAGACGGCACCCAATGAATGAATGGCACTTCATGTAGCCAATCTTCGAGGTGGAGACGGCACCCAATGAATGAATGGCACTTCATGTAGCCAATCTTCGAGGTGGAGACGGCACCCAATGAATGAATGGCACTTCATGTAGCCAATCTTCGAGGTGGAGACGGCACCAAATGAATGAATAGCACTTCATGTAGCCAATCTTCGAGGTGGAGACGGCACCCAATGAATGAATAGCACTTCATGTAGCCAATCTTCGAGGTGGAGACGGCACCCAATGAATGAATAGCACTTCATGTAGCCAATCTTCGAGGTGGAGACGGCACCAAATAAATGAATAGCACTTCATGTAGCCAATCTTCGAGGTGGAGACGGCACCAAATGAATGAATGGCACTTCATGTAGCCAATCTTCGAGGTGGAGACGGCACCAAATGAATGAATAGCACTTCATGTAGCCAATCTTCGAGGTGGAGACGGCACCAAATGAATGAATAGCACTTCATGTAGCCAATCTTCGAGGTGGAGACGGCACCCAATGAATGAATGGCACTTCATGTAGCCACCTTCGATATGGAGACGGCACCCAATGAATGAATGGCAATTCATGTAGCCACCTTCGATATGGAGACGGCACCAAATGAATGAATATGCACTTCATGTAGCCACCTTCGATATGGAGACGGCACCCAATGCATGAAACCCACGTAAAATGTTCAATTTCGCGTCTCATGCATATATCGTGATAGACATTGAACAGTGACGAGTGACAAGTATATACCATTTATCAAATGACAAGAATATACCACTTATCAAATTACAAGAATATACCATTTATCAAATGACAAGAACATACCACTTATAAAATGACAAGAATTGTCGCACGCGTCTCTTTGCTGATTGCTGTCGTTTAGCTGAGGGCGTCTACACAATACGGTTGTTGTTCGTTAGCTTTAGAGTTCACACAGGATAGCTCTAAAATGTGTTGGTTTCCTCTCGAAGAGTGAGAGCTGCCAGTTAAAACTCTTCCAGAAATGTTGAAAAAATATCCTACCCCGCAGCGAATGCGGCGCCCTACGCAATGAGAAAGTGAAGGTTCCAGGGTGCTACGCAATGAGAAAGTGAAGGTTCCAGGGTGCTACGCAATGAGAAAGTGAAGGTTCCAGGGTGCTACGCAATGAGAAAGTGAAGGTTCCAGGGTGCTACGCAATGAGAAAGTGAAGGGTCTCTTCACGGCTTTAGGCGGGCGTGGTGCTAGTGCCCATATTCGTTCATGCCAAACGACACATTTTGTTGGTGGTGTGGTCGGCACCACGCCAGGTCGTCCTGTTTTACCAGAAAAATTTGCAACTAATTTAGGCTGTGTGATCCAGGTAGCCGTCCATCGGGATAAAACCTGATCTCTTGTCTGTCCTTACTGGTGGGGTTACTACAGAGTCTAGTCATATTATTATCCTTTAGTTTTGCTGTGATAATTTGTTACTCCTATTTTTTTCTAGTTTTCCTGCAGTAACTTGTAACTCCTATTCATTACAGTTTTCCTGCTACAATTTGTTACTCCTCTTTTTTCTAGTTTTCCTGCTACAATTTGTTACTCCTCTTTTTTCTAGTTTTCCTGCTACAATTTGTTACTCCTCTTTTTTCTAGTTTTCCTGCTACAATTTGTTACTCCTATTTATTCTAGTTTTCCTGCTACAATTTGTTACTCCTATTTATTCTAGTTTTCCTGCTACAATTTGTTACTCCTATTTATTCTAGTTTTCCTGCTACAATTTGTTACTCCTATTTATTCTAGTTTTCCTGCTACAATTTGTTACTCCTATTTATTCTAGTTTTCCTGCTACAATTTGTTACTCCTATTTATTCTAGTTTTCCTGCGGTAACTTGTAACTCCTTTGAGTGTTAAAATGCACTGATGTTAGTTAACAACCGAATATGCCTGTTATTGATACATCCTTTATACCACTAAGGTCATAGTTTGTGACTGCAACTCTTTTGTGCGGCGTATCAAAGCATGATTCAGTTTGAGTTATTGAGTTATTTGCGGGTCATCATCATTGAGTTATTGAGTTATTTGCGGGTCATCATCATTGAGTTATTGAGTTATTTGCGGGTCATCATCATTGAGTTATTTGCGGGTCATCATCATTGAGTTATTGAGTTATTTGCGGGTCATCATCATTGAGTTATTGAGTTATTTGCGGGTCATCATCATTGAGTTATTGAGTTATTTGCAGGTCATCATCATTGAGTTCTTGAGTTATTTGCGGGTCATCATCATTGAGTTATTGAGTTATTTGCGGGTCATCATCACTGAGTTATTGAGTTATTTGCGGGTCATCATCATTGAGTTATTGAGTTATTTGCGGGTCATCATCATTGAGTTATTTGCGGGTCATCATCATTGAGTTATTGAGTTATTTGCGAGTCATCATCATTGCACTCCGAACGTGTCCATAGGTGCTCAGATCCCCTTCTCAGCAAGTCCCGCAGTGTCCAGCGACTGATGACTCCAGTTCTGTGTTGGTTGATGCTCAGTTATTCAGCAAAACCCACAGAAAATATGAAGTTAACGCTCTAGCTTGTCTAAGAGTTATCTTCTGTCAACTCTGTTATATGCCTGACTCTCATCCATAAATGTTATGTTCATCTGTCTGCAAAATGTTTATTTTGTTTATTTCGTTTTTTTAAAAATAGGAAACTCGTCTTTTTGATTCGCCCAACGATTATTCATGAAGTTGTTTTTCCATTACTGGGGTCTGCGGGTGGGACCTATAGGACCGGAGAATAGAGGCCGCTTGTCCAGTGCTGTCGCCGCGAAGTGCTCGGGTCTGAGTTTTTATTTAACCCCCGATAAAAAAAAAACGTCTGACCTTACCGGGCTTTGAACCCGCGTTATGCCGGTGTGGACCCTGCCATGTTATCGACTCGGCCACCTGTTCCTCTTGAAGTATTTCTGGTTGCGTTACATTCTAGATAACAGCATCTTGTAATATCTGCTCATTTTGGTACGAGATATCCGACTTCAGCATTGCATTTTGGAGAATCAGATTACTTCCCCTCATCGACATTATCTCGCTTGGCCCGACCAGGCTATTTATAGATCCACATCCGGGTAATGAGGTAGGTTCTTGATCAGTTTTGTATCATTGATCCTGATTCAAACAATCAGCTATGAATCGTTGATCACTTTTAACTCTTCGCTGTTAGCACTTTTAGCGCTTAAAATTGTGTTTCATTCAACCTCTTTGTCTTGTATTTGGTAGCAGACTTCACATAGCGCTCTCCCAGTTTATTTGACAGCAGCAGCAGATAGAGAACCACTTTGTTTGTCCTTGTGAACGAGACTTTGTTTGTTTTTTTAAATTAAAATAGTGAACAAATTACAAACGATAGTTCAGGGTCATGCCAGTTATAAACATACAGCGATGATACAAAGTGTTCATTGGCGTAATAGGAAGCAGAACCGACAATATTGTCACTGCTGTTATCATCACTTTAATTACGGGATTACGAAACTTTATCCGGACAGTGAATTAACGGGTGCCGGCGTAAACAAGCTGTGTTTCTCTCAATGTTGCGAGTGTTGGGGGGAATATGTGCATACGACACAGCTGTTTCTCACTGATACTTTAGTTGATTTGTCTAATTTGAGTATTCCCTGAATATAAAAGACACAAGCTTCCTCTATTGTTCATTCAAAGTGATTAGTAGAGGCTATGTCTTGGAATGTAAATACAAAGTTGTGGTTAAACATTATATTTTTCATTCGCCGAAATTCTTAGAATTTCTAGTCTTTGATCTTTTTGTTGGAAGCATCAGCTACTGAAATATTGACTATCATCATCAAGTACCATGACTGCTTGTGCAGGTGACCATGTATCTCCACAATTTCTATCTCGACAGTTATTTATCATTTCTATTGTTGACCTTCAGCCAAGCCATTCTCATATGGCGACCCATGTTTATACAAAAAAAGTCACGACGGTGGTTTCTATTGCCTTCCGTCGGTTTGTTTACGGTTGACTCCGCTAGCCTTTGACTAAAAAGTCTCACCCACAAGGCAGTTGGGTTGTTTTACTTTAGGGTACCCTCCCTTAGCCTTTTACTCTCCCGAGCATAACTGCAAGGCATTATCGCAGCTGCAGGTTGTACTGCCTACTGCATTCGAGCACGTCATGAGAAGAGGAAAGTTGGAGTACTAGGTTACAGCTGGCAAAATACAGGGAAAGAGAGATCGCGGACGACACGACAAAGAGAGAACATACTAGACATGTTATGGTTTGGAAAACAGTTAACAACAGAACTGTTACGATGCACTGCGGATAGAAGGTTGTGGAGGGACGTTATCGCCTACGCCATCCGGAGGTACAACCGCAGAAGTGTTTGATTTGTGATCATAGACCCCAATGTGATAATGAGGAGGAGGAGGATGTTGATGGTGATGGCATTGATGCTGATGACGACGATGATGACAATGATTATGATGATGTTGATATTGATGATGATGTTGATGATGATCAAATGTCACGAGATTGACTGCCGGATTTTAGCAGGTGCCGTGAAGCATGAAAGAAATTGTTGCTCATTTGCTGAGGACTGTTGGAGACCTTGAAACTTATCAGGCTAAAAAGTAAAGTGAGGTCTGGAATCATGCTGGAGTGTGAAGAGAGGTCGGGAATCAAACTAGAGTGTGAAGTGAGGTCTGGAATCAAACTGGAATGTGAAGTGAGGTTTGGAATCAAACTGGAATGTGAAGTGAGGTCTGGAATCAAACTGGAATGTGAAATGAGGTCTGGAATTAAACTGGAATGTGAAGTGAGGTCTGGAATCAAACTGGAATGTGAAGTGAGGTCTGGAATCAAACTGGAATGTGAAGGAGAGGTCGGGAATCAAACTAGAGTGTGAAGTGAGGTCTGGAATCAAACTGGAATGTGAAGTGAGGTTTGGAATCAAACTGGAATGTGAAGTGAGGTCTGGAATCAAACTGGAATGTGAAATGAGGTCTGGAATTAAACTGGAATGTGAAGTAAGGTCTGGAATCAAACTGGAATGTGAAGTGAGGTCTGAAATGAAACTGGAATGTGAAGTGAGGTCTGGAATTAAACTGGAATGTGAAGTGAGGTCTGGAATCAAACTGGAATGTGAAGTGAGGTCTGGAATCAAACTGGAATGTGAAATGAGGTCTGGAATCAAACTGGAATGTGAAGTGAGGTCTGGAATTAAACTGGAATGTGAAGTGAGGTCTGGAATCAAACTGGAATGTGAAGTGAGGTCTGGAATCAAACTGGAGGGTGAATTGAGGTCTGGAATTAAACTGGAGGGTGAAGTGAGGTGTGGAATTAAACTGGAGAGTGAAGTGTTGCTTGGAATTAAACTGGAGTGTGAAGTAAGGTCTAGAATTAAACTGGAATGTGAAGTAAGGTCTGAAATTAAACTGGAATGTGAAGTGAGGTCTGGAGTTACACTGGAGTGTGAAGTGAGGTATTGAATAAATGCAACATGTGAAGTGAGGTCTGGAATTAAACTGGAGTGTGAAGTGAGGTATTGAATCCATGTAACATGTGAAGTGAGGTCTGGAATTAAACTGGAGTGTGAAGTGAGGTATTGAATCCATGTAACATGTGAAGTGAGGTCTGAAATCAAACTGTATTGTGAAGTGAGGTATTGAATCCATGTAACATGTAAAGTGAAGTCTGGAAACAAACTGGAATGTGAAATGAGGAATTGAATCCAACTGGAATCTAAAGTTGCGTCCTGAATCCAACAGGGATGTGAAGTGATGTCTTGAATCCAGCTTGGATGTAAAGTGAAATATTGAATCCAAATAGAATGTCTTCTTCTCCTTTCTCTTTGTTTTCCTAATTTGCCTTTCATCGTCGAGGGGAGATATAATTGGCGGTATTTTGCTCTTCTGATCGCTTCTGCCGCTGTTATGTTTCCTTGTGCTTCTAATATTCCATCGATCCATCATTTTTCGTAGTCGACCCTTGGGTCTGGTATTCTCACAACGTTTATTCAGGGCTCGTGTTGTGTTTTCATCACTCTGATTTGTTACGTGGCCAACTCATTTTATCTGTTGTTTCCTTATATATTCTATGGTGGGGGCTGTTCCTAGCTGTTTTTCTCAGATTTTCATTTCTGATTTTGTCTCTCAGGCTGTTTCCTGTCTTTTGTCTAACAGATTTCTTCTCAGTGGAGGTTATTTTTCTGTTTGTTCTTGTATCTATGGTCCAGGATTGGCATTGGTAGCACAACGTTGAGATGAAGATTGTATTGTACGTGCCCATTTTGCCTCCTAAGTTATTTCCTTGTTGGACAATAGTGATGATAACTGTCCAATGATTTGACAGGATTTGTTGCCTCTTGATTCTATCTCTGCTGTTTGTGAATTGTCGTTTGTCACTAGACTTCCTAGGTATTTCAATTCCGCTACTTGTTTTAGTTGCCTGCCGTCTATAGTTATCTTTATATTCCGTTTATCTTTGGCGACGGTCATGACTTCTGTTTTGTTGATGTTGATTATCATTTTGTATTTTGTGCCTGTGCTGTTGAGGTTATTTAAATGTTCTTGTAGGTCTTCTATTGTTCCATGTATTAGTGCCTGATCGACTGCAAACAGAAGCTGGATGATCTCCCCTGTCTGTGATGGGTTGACTAGCTTGCATATATGGTCCATGTATGTAATAAACAGAAGGGGGAATAGTACGCACCCCTGTCTTACACCTGATCTAATTTCGGACTGGAATGTGAAGTGTGGTATTAAATCCAACTGGAATTGGAGTGCTAGTTGGAGGATTTTCCTGATTTATTTTCAGCCATCGGGGCTAGTTGGAGGGTTTTCCTGATTTATTTTCAGCCATCGGGGCTAATTGGAGGGTTTTCCTGATTTATATTCAGCCATCGGGGCTAATTGGAGGGTTTTCCTGATTTATTTTCAGCCATCGGGGCTAATTGGAGGGTTTTCCTGATTTATTTTCAGCCATCGGGGCTAATTGGAGGGTTTTCCTGATTTATTTTCAGCCATCGGGCTTTTTTAAATCTATAGATGGTTGTGGTCTGTAGATACTGTTCTGCTTGTTATTTTAGTTACCTCCCTTTCAGTGTTGTGTCTTGGTTATATGGTCGCTGTTAGAAAATAAATGGTTTTTTTTTTCGCCTGTTCATCTCATCCTTGTCTCTCTATTCCTCTCTGCCCTCATGCCTTGAGGCAGAAAGAGGCAGATGCCCATCCTGTTCCTTAGAAAAACAAACCACCACCCCTCTCTAAATGTGCCCCCTTTTTTTCTCTCCGTCATAAAAACAAAAACACACACACACATCCAACCAGACTAAAAATAAAAAAGAACCTCACACACACAGTATGCATACTCTCCCACACACACAGCATGCATTCTCTCCCGCACACATATCCACACACTCTGCGAGTCAGGAAATTCTATAAATCAATGCCACATTTCCTTCAATTGAAAAAAAAAAACATTGATTGATCGATGTTCTATACAAAAAATATATTGTAATATGTACGATGAATAAGCAAACAGGAAAATCAATTTCAGCAAAAGATATGGAAAACCAGATGAGAATGTTGCACATATTAAGAACAGAGGAGGGAGCAAATGACGGAATTATAAAAAAAAAAAACAACAAAAAAAAACAAGATGGCTGCTTCAAATATAATGAAAATAAAGGGCGCAGAATTTATTGGCCATTTTCCTAGAATATTTTCTTTCTTTGAATAAATGTCTTTCTTGGAACAGATATGCTTTTCTTGAATGGTGTTTGTTGTAGAGAGAAATGTATTTACATTAATGGGGCAAGATAAAACTGGGGATTGTCAAAAGTAAAGGAAATAAAGTGTGGCACAAGTAGTGCAGACGTTCGCTGCGCCCGTCACAAAAGAAAAAGCTGCTCATTCGTACGCTCCTTCTCTCCTCCCATATCCCCCCCCCCCCAACAAAATAAAATAAAGAATGTTCTTCTTGAGGGTTCCAGTTGTTCAGTGGTTACAACAAAACCATCCCTATCTCTCATTGCATCCTACACGTTCCACACTTGATTAAGAATTCATGAAAACGCCAGACTGCAATTGTCATCATTTGTAGTGTGTTCATTCAAAGAGTGAGTCTGTGTTCTCTATCTGCCTTTCGTTGCGACACTTACTATTTCACTAGAACTTTTTTTCCCCACATCACACATACGCACTTACACGCATACACACTTACACGCATAAACATATACACACTTAAACACTTACGCACAGACACAGATACACATTTACACACATGCACACTTACAGACATACACACTTTCATTTTGTTTCCTGCTCCATATCTCTCCCCCCCCTATCTCTCTCTCTCTCTCTCTCTCTCTGTTTGCCACTTGTTCTTCCTGTCTATCATTTTGCTCGATTCCTGCAGGTAGAATTATTTTACATCGCTTAGCCTACTTAGTAGACACACTCACACAACACGCACTGGCCTCCAACCTGTCACACTTACTCTCAAACTATCACACTAAATTCTAACCTATAACACTTACTTCCAACCTATCACACTTACTCCCAACCTATTACACTTACTCCCAACATATTACACTTGCTCCAAACCTATTACACTTACTTCCAACCTATCACACTTACTTCAAACCTATTACACTTGCACCTACCTATCACACTTACTCCTAACGTATTACACTTGCTCCCAACCTATCACACTTACTCCCAATCTATTACACTTACTCCCAACCTATCAAACTTACTCCCAATCTATTACACTTATTCCCAACCTATCAACTTTCTCTCAACCTATCACTCTTACTCTCAACCTATTACACTTTCTCACAACTTATCAACTTTCTCTCAACCTATCACTCTTACTCCCAACCTATTACACTTTCTCCCAACCTATTACACTTACTCCCAACCTATTACACTTACTCCCAACATAATACACTTACTCCCAACTTATTACACTTACTCCCAACCTATCAACCTTTCTCTCAACCTATCACACTTACTACCAACATATTACACTTACTCCCAACCTATTACACTTACTCCCAACCTATTACACTTATTCCCAACCTATTACATTTACACCCAACCTATTACACTTACTCCCAACTTATTACACTTACTCCCAACCTATCACAGTTACTCCCAAACTATCACACTTACCTCTAAACTATCACACTTACTCCCAAACTATCACAGTTACTAACAACATATCACAGCTACTCCCAATCTATCACAGTCGCTCCCAACCTATCACACTTTCTCCCAAACTATCACAGTTACTCCCAACCTATCACAATTACTCCCAACCTATCACAGTTATTTCCAACATATATGCGTTACTCCAAATCTATCACACACACAACCAACCTGCCACAGTTAATCCCAACCTATCACAGTTACTTCCAACCTATCACAGTTACTCCCAACCTGTCACAGTTACTTCTAACATGTCACAGTTATTCCCAGCCCATCACAATTACCTCCAACCAATCACAGTTACCTCCAACCTATCACAGTTACCTCCAACCTATCACATTTACCCCCAAGCTATCACAGTTACCCCCAGCCCATCACAGTTACCTCCAACTTATCACAGTTACCTCCAACTTATCACAGTTACCTCCAACCAATCACAGTTACCTCCAACCTATCACAGTTACCTCCAACCTATACAGTTACCTCCAACCTATCACAGTTACCTCCAACCTATCACAGTTACCTCCAACCTATACAGTTACCTCCAACCTATCACAGTTACCTCCAACCTATCACAGTTACCTCCAACCTATCACAGTTACCTCCAACCTATCACAGTTACCTCCAACCTATCACATTTACCTCCAACCTATCACATTTACCTCCAACCTATCACATTTACCTCCAACCTATCACAGTTACCTCCAACCTATCACATTTACCTCCAACCTATCACAGTTACCTCCAACCTATCACATTTACCTCCAACCTATCACAGTTACCTCCAACCTATCACATTTACCTCCAACCTATCACATTTACCTCCAACCTATCACATTTACCTCCAACCTATCACATTTACCTCCAACCTATCACAGTTACCTCCAACCTATCACAGTTACTTCCAAACTATCACATTTACCTCCAACCTATCACAGTTACCTCCAACCTATACAGTTACCTCTAACCTATCACAGTTACCTCCAACCTATACAGTTACCTCCAACCTATACAGTTACCTCCAACCTATCACAGTTACCTCCAACCTATCACAGTTACCTCCAACCTACCACAGTTACCTCCAACCTATACAGTTACCTCCAACCTATCACAGTTACCTCCAACCTATCACAGTTACCTCCAACCTATACAGTTACCTCCAACCTATACAGTTACCTCCAACCTATCACAGTTACCTCCAACCTATCACAGTTACCTCCAACCTACCACAGTTACCTCCAACCTACCACAGTTACCTCCAACCTACCACAGTTACCTCCAACCTACCACAGTTACCTCCAACCTATCACAGTTACCTCCAACCTATCACAGTTACCTCCAACCTACCACAGTTACCTCCAACCTATCACAGTTACCTCCAACCTATCACAGTTACCTCCAACCTACCACAGTTACCTCCAACCTATCACAGTTACCTCCAACCTACCACAGTTACCTCCAACCTATCACAGTTACCTCCAACCTACCACAGTTACCTCCAACCTACCACAGTTACCTCCAAACTACCACAATTACCTCCAATCTCTCACTCTGACTCTTACCCTACTCCACATAAAAATACAATCCGTTATCTGATCAGCTCACACAAACTCTACTCCGTCCAGAAATAGTCTTCCATGTCACCCTGTGTCACTTCCAAATGTCAAATATTTTTTTAACTGCTTACCCAGCATATAATACCACCATACCCGGCCTCTTATCTGTCATGATTGACGCAGGAGCTCACCAGCTTGGCAACCTCTGACAGATTCCTAAAACAATTCTTCTGGCATTCACTTTTGACTGACATCTGTGGTAACCTACGGCAATTATGTCTTGATCGGATTACTATAGACAGCCTCCCATTGGATGGTCATAAATAGACGAGTTGGTCATTGGAGAGCCACGAACGAGTATGTCGTGTATAGTTTGTATGTGTTTGTATTTGTTTGTATTCGTTTAAGGTTTGGTTGATTTGTTTGTGAGAGAGTGAGTGTATGTTTGTATGCTTGAGAGCAAACACAAGGTTTGATTCTTGTGTTTGTTTGTGAATGTTTGCATGCTTGAGAGCAAACACAAGGTTTGATTCATGTGTTTGTTTGTGAATGTTTGCATGCTTGAGAGCAAACACAAGGTTTGATTCATGTGTTTGTTTGTGAATGTTTGCATGCTTGAGAGCAAACACAAGGTTTGATTCATGTGTTTGTTTGTGAATGTTTGCATGCTTGAGAGCAAACACAAGGTTTGATTCATGTGTTTGTTTGTGAATGTTTACATCCTTGAGAGCAAACACAAGGTTTGATTCATGTGTTTGTTTGTAAATGTTTGCATCCTTGAGAGCAAACACAAGGTTTGATTCATGTGTTTGTTTGTGAATGTTTGCATCCTTGAGAGCAAACACAAGGTTTGATTCATGTGTTTGTTTGTGAATGTTTACATCCTTGAGAGCAAACACAAGGTTTGATTCATGTGTTTGTTTGTGAATGTTTACATCCTTGAGAGCAAACACAAGGTTTGATTCATGTGTTTGTTTGTGAATGTTTACATCCTTGAGAGCAAACACATGGTTTGCGTGAAATGACAACACATTAAACAAGGAACATGCTGTGAAATTTTTACATGCAGTTTTTAGAAAATCAAAAGCATCGAAATAGAGAAACCCAGATTTCGTTTCGACAGAACAGAAAATTGAAGCCTTGGAATTGTGGATTTATAGAAGAAAAGGTAGAATTGGATGGAAAGGAGAAGAAAACAAACGATGAAGTTTTAAAACAACTAAAAATGAAAGAGAACTACTAAACACAATTAGAAAAAGACAAATGAAAATTTGGGGGCATGTTTAATGACACAACAGCCTACTAAAAGTAATACTGGAAGGGAAAATACAAGGTAAAAGAGGCAGAGGTAGACTAAGACTAATTTAGACGAGTAACATCAAAAGATGGACAGGTCAATCTGCACCATTATCATCATACAATTATCATTATCGTCATCATTACCATTATCATTGTTATTATTATCATCGTTACTATTATTGGTATCATTACTACAGCCAGACAATGTTGTCTAAAGTACAAAAAGCTTTACGCCTCCCAAAATTCGTTACACTCAATATCATCAAAGTGATAAGTGCAGACCCGGTGTATCCGATATTGGCAATGATTTTCCTCTTATCGATCAGGTTTTCACCGCTTGAAGCACGACAGAGATGTCAAGAGAAGAGCTTATCATTCTGCGTGTGCCAGAACTTGTGACACTTGAATTATTCGCTTATCATCGCCCAAGTAGAGGCCGTGTGAGAGACAACAGCGCTGCTGATGTTAACGCTGATGTCAATATTTGCTGAGGAAAACAAGCATTTTACTGGTCACGCGTAATTTCATGACAACACAATAAAATTGCTTCCTGAGTAATTTATAAAAATGTAATGTAAATGAAGGGAGATAATGACATCTCAGCGAATGGTTTAAGCTTCCCGGTTTAAGATGTTGCTGTCGGATAGTAACCGAATAACAAAGCAAGCCCTCATGTGGAAAACAACAGGTGAGAAGAAAAGAGGCCGACCCAGAGAGACACTGAGAAGAACATTGACCAGAGCGGCAAGAGCAGCAGGAATCGGCTCCCTCAATGAGATAGAATTGCTTGTACAGAACCGAGACAAATGGTGAGATTTGATAAAATATCTTGAGAAGGATTAGAAACTGCTAAAATAAAAATGTAGATAAGAGAAAGAGTATCTGGGTCTATGCCCTATGGGCCGGCTACGGTCGAAAGGTCAATAGATAGATAGATAGATAGATAGACAGACAGACAGACAGACAGACAGACAGATAGATAGATAGATAGATAGATAGATAGATAGATAGATAGATAGATGATGGATGGATGGATGGATGGATGGATGGATGGATGGATGGATGGATGGATGGATGGGATGGATGGATGGATGGATGGATGGATGGATGGATGGATGGATGGATGGATGGATGGATGGATCTACGTGAGGCATCGGTTTGGGAAGGGGGTGAGACAGCTTCGTTATGCAAGATGCGGGCCGATGTTCGGACAACCCGTGTTCGATTCCTGTTGGAAACAGTGTGAGTTGTACTCGTGGTTGAAAAAAAAATACCCCCGCGATCGACCCAGCCACTAGCAGAAATGGGTACCCTGGTAGTACTCTGTGAAGGTGAGGAATGTCACCTCGCATCGTGAGTTTCAATGCTTGAAGAGACACTATCCAGAAATCTTCGTACTCTTCTGGATAGGCGGCCGAGAAATGTGGGTGAAAACTCGCGTGCTAAGACGTCTGTTCAAGTCTCGCACTTTACCTTTACTTTATCTTTACTTTACCTTTACTTTACCTTTACTTACCTTTACTCTACCTTTACTTTACCTTTACATTTACTTTACCGTTACTTTACCTTTACTCTACCTTTACTCTACCTTTACTTTACCTTTACTCTACCTTTACTTTACCTTTACTCTACCTTTACTTTACCTTTACCTTTACTTTTACCTTTACTTTACCTTTACTTTTACCTTTACTTTACATTAACTTTACTTTTACTTTACCTTTACTCTGCCTTTACTTTACCTTTACTTTACCTTTACTCTACTTTTACTTTACCTTTACCTTTACTCTACCTTTACTTTACCTTTACCATCACATTTGGAGCAGTGCCTCGAGGTTTGGGCTGACGGTCAAATCTTCAGACATAACATCGTACTAGTTGAACCAAACGTCACAAGTTCACATCATGAATTTAACAAGTAAAGAGCCCCCGTCACTCCACGTGGCCTGCAGGCAATATTGTTTTATTGCCCATCATTTGTATGAACCTTCAGCATATTATTCTCGGGGTAATGTGGTCAGCATTACGACCATGTCTCTTTACGTTCCCAGAAAAAAAAAAAATCGGTACCTATTTAAAGATGAGTAAACTTGCAAAGCCGTCGATTAAGATCGAACCCGACCTCTTGTCAGTAGTAGTCCAGTGCACTAACCTCTGAACTATGGCGTCCTCCACGAGATCACACCCTTGCAGATATTCAACTGAAACGAGGTTTAGTTTTTTCATCTTAAAATCGTTTCATGGCTTTCAGAGTTAGCAAAGATAGAACATTCAACACAAAAAAAAACATTGCTTTACCTACAATTATGTAACCAATGTGCGGGTTTTTAGAGAATTTGGGGCATGTTAATAGACAGTGTGCTGAAAGTAATCTTGGAAAGGAAAAATACAAGGTAAAAGAGGCAGAGGCAGACCAAGGCGAACATGGACAAGTAACATCAAGAGATGGACAAGTTAACCTAACCGCACCATCAAAGCAAGAGACAGAATGGAACGGCGCTTTATGGTAGCCTACCTTCGATGCGGAGATGGCACTCAATGATGATGATGATAATGATAATGATGATGATGATGATGATGGTGATGAATGAGGAAGTAATATGGAATATGTCCCACAATGATACATAGGCACATCACATGTGAGTATATCATGCGCATATTGCAACTCCCCATATCTCACTTCCTTTAACACTTTATTTATTTTGTTTCACTAACTTCTAATTTTTATTCCTGATTGTATATGCACCACGAGATAAGTACTTCTAATGATTTTATTGTTCTTTGTTACTCCTCTTTCATTCCATGCAAATTTGTTGAACCATCAATGCTAAATTATCTAAGCCAAATATTTTATCTTCTACTTCTACCTTTTAGCTAGCTCCCTTTGGAGCATAGGTCTTCAACAAACACTTTACAAGATGTTCTCTCTCTTGCCATTATTTTATGTATGTCGAGGCATAGAACTTATCAAATCAGAAACAGTATTGTGGTACATGTTCCGCCGTTTTGTTTTCATGCCCCATGCTGTTTTAAAGTGTATCTGACAGTTGAAGTCTGTACGTGTGTTCATTCTGTCTCAACAAGAAGATATTGTCTTTTCCAGTCAGCGATTTCTTTCAGGGGAAGAGGCATGTTTACAGCACACACAAAAAATATCAACAAATTATCAACAGAAAAACTACAGAACTATAGACAACCCAAAGCAGCATTGAACTAGAACACCTCTGTTTAAAAAAAAAAATTTTTTCTAGACAGCCCGAAGCAGCATTGAACCCGAACTCTTTCGTATTTTTTTGGGGGTGGGTTTCTTTCTTTTCTTTTGTTAATTATTTTTCCGAGTGTTGTAAAAATAACTCTTCTCGTGAAATAATTCGATGATCTGTCGCCTCGGAAGTTTCCCTCCATTTTAACGTTCATTTATTTGTATTTGTCTCCCATTCTAGTCAACCATGGGTGTAATTAAGTGGCAGTAATGTGTTGTGTCATGGGTGTAATTAAGTGGCAGTAATGTGTTGTGTCATGGGTGTAATTAAGTGGCAGTAATGTGTTGTGTCATGGGTGTAATTAAGTGGCACTAATGTGTTGTGTCATGGGTGTAATTAAGTGGCAGTAATGTGTTGTGTCATGGGTGTAATTAAGTGGCAGTAATGTGTTGTGTCATGGGTGTAATTAAGTGGCAGTAATGTGTTGTGTCATGGGTGTAATTAAGTGGCAGTAATGTGTTGTGCCATGGGTGTAATTAAGTGGCAGTAATGTGTTGTGTCATGGGTGTAATTAAGTGGCAGTAATGTGTTGTGTCATGGGTGTAATTAAGTGGCACTAATGTGTTGTGTCATGGGTGTAACTAAGTGGCAGTAATGTGTTGTGTCATGGGTGTAATTAAGTGGCAGTAATGTGTTGTGTCATGGGTGTAACTTAGTGGCAGTAATGTGTTGTGTCATGGGTGTAACTAAGTGGCAGTAATGTGTTGTGTCATGGGTGAAACTAAGTGGCAGTAATGTGTTGTGTCATGGGTGTAATTAAGTGGCAGTACTGTGTTGTGTCATGGGTGTAACTAAGTGGCAGTAACGGATGACAGGAATGTGTTGTGTCATGGGTGTAACTAAGTGGCAGTAACGGATGGCATGAATATGTTGTGTCATGGGTGTAACTAAGTGGCAGTAACGGATGACAGGAATGTGTTGTGTCATGGGTGTAACTAAGTGACAGTAACGGATGACAGGAATGTGTTGTGTCATGGGTGTAACTAAGTGGCAGTAACGGATGACAAGAATGTGTTGTGTCATGGGTGTAACTAAGTGGCAGTAACGGATGACAGGAATGTGTTGTGTCATGGGTGTAACTAAGTGGCAGTAACGGATGACAGGAATGTGTTGTGTCATGGGTGTAACTAAGTGACAGTAACGGATGACAGGAATGTGTTGTGTCATGGGTGTAACTAAGTGGCAGTAACGGATGACAGGAATGTGTTGTGTCATGGGTAATACAAAAAAGTAAAGAGACCCGTCACGCCAAGTGGCGTATAGAGAAAATGGTGTTAGTGACCATACTTTTTATAGGCTTTCGGGAGATGATTATTTGAGGTATTGTGGTCGGTATTACGCCCGTGTCGCTTTACTTTCCCAGAAAAAAATCCGAAACCCATTTAAGGCTGGGTGAACCCGGAAGCCGCCGATCAGGATCGAACCCGACCTCTAGTCCTTTGTAGTCCAGTTCATTAACCACTGAGCTATCGCGGCTCAATGTCATGAGTGATAAATATCATAGATGATCAATGTCATGAGTGATAAATATCATAGATGATCAATGTCATGAGTGATAAATATCATAGATGATCAATGTCATGAGTGATAAATATCATAGATGATCAATGTCATGAGTGATAAATATCATAGATGATCAATGTCATGAGTGATAAATATCATAGATGATCAATGTCATGAGTGATAAATATCATAGATGATCAATGTCATAGGTGATCAATGTCATAGGTGATCAATGTTATGGGTGATCAATGTCATAGGTGATCAGTGTCATAGGTGATCAATGTTATGGGTGATCAATGTCATAGGTGATCAATGTCATAGGTGATCAATGTTATGGGTGATCAATGTCATAGGTGATCAATGTCATAGGTGATCAATGTCATAGGTGATCAATGTCATAGGTGATCAATGTTATGGGTGATCAATGTCATAGGTGATCAATGTCATAGGTGATCAATGTCATAGATGATCAATGTCATAGGTGATCAATGTCATAGGTGATCAATGTCATAGATGATCAATGTCATAGGTGATCAATGTCATAGGTGATCAATGTTATAGGTGATCAATGTCATAGGTGATCAATGTCATAGGTGATCAATGTCACAGGCGATCAATGTCATGGGTGATCAATGTCATGGATGATCAATGTCATAGGTGATCAATGTCATAGGTGATCAATGTCACAGGCGATCAATGTCATGGGTGATCAATGTCATGGGTGATAAATGTCATAGGTGATCAATGTCATAGATGATCAATGTCATAGGTGATCAATGTCATGGATGATCAATGTCATGGGTGATCAATGTCATTGGTGATTAATGTCATGGGTGATCAATGTCATGGGTGATCAATGTCATAACTGACACTGACTCTTGACATTCATGACGCTCGGTGCTGCTGACGCTCAGTGCCACTCACGTTTTGTGCTCGACATTACTGACACTTTAGTCTCCTTAGACTTTACGAATTATACTACTGACTCTCTATGTTATTGAAGCTTAACACCACTACTGACGCTCTACCCAATGACGCTTATTTTTCTTTTCATTTCTCCTTCTATTTCGATATTATTATATTTTTAAAAATAATTTATTTTTTTTTAAAATGCATATTTATACGGGTTTTGTATGTGTGTTCCAGTTGAAGGCCGATTGTGCCGAAACGTCGTTCTGGTTTGTGTTGTCCACTTGTTACTTGAAGCCATACTGGTTTTTTTAAATCTTTTATTTTCTCTCTATTTTTTTTCCTCTGACGCTCCAAAACTCTCTGTTGTTAACCAATGCCAACACTACAGATGTTCCTGTGTAGTTCCTGATACAGACAACATCATTCATTATTTTGACATCACCTCTGTAGTTTTACTGGCTGTCATCAGCGAGCACGAACACAACAAGGCAATGCCATTATCATCGTCAGTAATTAACTTCACCAAACTGTAACACAAATAATGGCCATGCTTACCTGCATCTTCAGCAAACAAACAGCAGCTACCACCTACCCATTATTTTCTTACACCTGGGTGTGTTCTGTGTATGTTTATGTATGCCTGTGTGTGTGTGTGTGTGTGTGTGTGTGTGCCAACAGACCTGCTTGTGTTTATGGAAGGATATGTATGTGTGTGCTGTGTACCTGGAATATTCAAATCTATTCCCAGAACAGGCAGATAAGAAATACATGGAAACAAAGAATCGTGCAATTTTCCTTAATTGCTTTCTGTTTTCAAACGACAATTTTTTGTTTGTTTGAGTGCGCGTGACTTTGCTTCTGTTCTGACGGAGATATACTCCCATTAAAACTTAACACGGGAATCGACAAACAGAAATAAATACAAGAAAGTTCTTTTATTATTACAAATATCATCAAAAAGATGTACAGAAAAGATCAAATTAATACCATTAGAGACCTAATGAATGAGGAATCAAAATTTTTCGGATACAAGAGAAGAGGAAAGTTGGAATACTTGGTTACAGCTGCGAAAATATAGGGAAAGAGATATTGCGGACGACAACGCGAGAAGATACCAGATAGTTTGGTGTCATGGCATGGAAAACAACAACAGAACTGATATGATGCACTGTGGATAGAGAATTGTGGAAGGAGATGATCGCCTACGTCAAACTGTACGGAAAATGATGATGATGAATGAATGAGCTGAATGTAGAAGATAAGTGAAAAAATCAGTAAAATATATTTTAAGACACAAAGGAAGAATAAAACAAGATAGACAAATAGAACTCCAGACCGACTGAGAGAACAACAGAGGGAGAGAGAGGTAGAGAAGGAGGGAGAGGGAGTCAGACAGACTGCCACATAATCACTCATCAATTTAAATAAGTTAGTTATACCAGCATGGTACAAGGTAAGTAATTAGATATGTGGTAAGAGAGATAAAAAAAAAGAAAGAAAAAAATCAAAGAAAGAACGATGGAAGAAAGTAAAGAAAACAAGAAAAGAAAGGAAAGAAAAAAAAGAAAGCTTTGAAAAAATTTAAAAGAAAGAAATGAAAAAGACGAAGAAAGAAAGTAAGAAGAAAAGAAAGAAAGAAAGAAAGAAAAAAAAAGAAACAAACAAACAAATAAACAAACATGCTCTAGCTCGCTACCATTAGTTGTCGTTTGAAAAATCAATGAGAAGACTTGCATTGATTACCTGAAGCATTCATTCATAAAACATCACAGGAACGGCGACCTTGCCGTAAGATAACCACAGCAGTAAACAAGTACCGTGGGAGAGGTTATTGGGATGATAACAGAGTGATGTTTTGGATAATTAATTCAATGTTCTAACTCCACAGTTGATGAACCGTATGTTCTATTTCCTGTAGCATCTGATATCATAGCGAGTTTAACAAACGCAGGAACTAGCAAGGAACTAAATACGTCACTTCCATTAACTCTTTCTGTACTTTTCGACGCACCATGCCTATTTCGGTCATGTACGTTTAGCCGCACAGTGCGTCACTCTCAATTTGATTAGTGTAAATTATAATCAAACCATATTCTTTATACATGTGTTGTATCGTCTTTGTATTAGTGAAATATAATTCCTTGTTTAGTTATCTAAAAATTCACATATAATATGTTATGTGTTAGATAAATATAAAGATGTAGATTCATATTTAAAAACATGAACAATTTTGTCTCTGAAATCTCTACCGCTAAAATTGATAAAAACCTTCGTACTGAAAGAGTTAAGACACCCGCTTATGTTGAACGAATACAAATCGTGATGTCTGTTCTACAAACCTAGACGGTATATACTGCCAGGATAGTGCACATTTGTCTTGCCAAGCTCGTTAAATTTAACCAGAAAATGATCATGTAGTGCTCTGCTCCTGTCCTGATGTTTCAGAATTAATTTCAAGATCATTCAGCAACGCTGATAGAAGTGAGAGAGTTCATCGATGCTATCAGCCAATTCTGACCTATGGAAGCGAATCATGGGCAGTAAACAAACAAATGAAAAGACAATTAGAGGTCACAGAGATGGGATTTCTCAGAAGAATGTTGAAAGTTCACTGGACAGCTAAAAAGATCAAAAGGTAATTCTCAAAGAGGCCAACACAAAAATGGAGCTCCTTAGAAACATTAGAAAGAAGCAATTGACATTTTTCGGGCACATCATGAGAATAGGATAGTTGGAATACTTGGTTACAGCTGGCAAAATAAAAGGAAAGAGAGATCGTGGACGACAAAGAGAGAAAATACTGGATAGCTTGGTGTCATTGAATGGAGAACAATCAACAACAGAATTGATACGATGCGGTGTGGGTTGTGGATGGATATGATCGCCTACGGCAACCGGTATGGCACATGATGATGATGTTTAGCTTCTCAACACCGAAACACTGCTTTATCTACGAATAATGTCAGGGTAAGAGGTATGTTTATAACACTCAAAAAAAACAATCACAAATAAACAAAAACAGAAAAAAAAGACAAGGAACAATAGATGGTCCGAAGAATAATCGAACTCGTTCTTCTTGGCACAGCGCCTTGCCACGAGAACTAAACGGCAGAGCACACGGCCAACTCAGCTACCTAAAACGACAGCTATCATTGACGATGTCTTTCACGCATGTGCACTTATGACTTTAGCATAGGGTTACGAGCACAATTCGAGAATAAATTGTGTGCCTGTATTTTCCTATTATGGCAGGTATCTCCCAGATAGGGTAGGGCTGAATACTTGCGTTGCAGACAAACAGTTATAGGACGAAACAGCACGAATAGTAGTTTCCTGTGGTTTAGACTGGAGACAAATAATAATAAATGAATATTTATATTGTAAAAAAAAAAAGTAAAGATTCCCGTCACGCATGGTGGCGTATATGGTGTTAGTGACCATACATTTTACACACATTCAGCAAATGATTCTCGGGGTAATGTGGTCGGTATTACGCCCGCGCCGCTTTACTTTCCCAGAAAAAAATCCGGTACCCATTTAAGTTTGGGTGAACCCAGAAGCCGTCGGGTGGAATCGAACCCTACCCCTTGTCCTTTGTAGTCCAGTTCACTAACCAGTGAGCTATCGCGGCACCCAATATGTATAGTCTAATGTATAATTATTGTTTGTATTTTAATAAGGGAGTGTGGCCGAATCGATTGTCGGAACTCCAAACCAGGAGAACGCTGGTTCGAAACTAGATAGGGTTAGCAGTTTTTTTTCTATCGGTGAAGAAATAAAAACTTAGACCCCGAACACCTCGCAGCGACTGTGCTGGACAAGCGGCCTTTATTCTCCAAGCCTACAATTTCCATCGCCTGACCTCAATAATGGGAAGTTGCAGTAAAGATAGATTATTACAGAAGCTTCCGTTAAAGAGAGACCTACTTTTACATCTCTGACCTTGTCCTTTGAAGTTGACATTATTTGTAGATTGTTGTTGATGCTGCCCGATAGTCTCTGACACATTTCTGTCTCAGAAGTAGAGCATCCCCCGTCAGGGTGCCAGTGGTGGTAGGATTTCTTGGTAGCAGCTGCTAGGTGTCGCCACTCACATTGTTAGGGATTAAGTGATCACATTTGCTTTCTCAGGTCTTGCAGTGCAGGCCAGTCGATAATGAGCTGTATTCTTTCGTTAATGTCTCTTTTTGTGAATGAGGTGTTTACTGAATGATGTATGGTCTCATTGTAGATGTTTGTCATTTGCTGAATGATGTATGGTTTCATTGTAGATGTTTGTCGTAGTGTTTGCTGAATAATGTATGGTTTCATTGTAGATATTTGTCGTAGTGTTTACTGAATGATGCATGGTTTCATTGTAGATGTTTGTCGTAGTGTTTACTGAATGATGCATTGTTTCATTGTAGATGTTTGTCGTAGTGTTTGCTGAATGATGTATGGTTTCATTGTAGATGTTTGTCATAGTGTTTACTGAATGATGCATAGTTTCATTGTATATGTTTGTCATAGTGTTTACTGAATGATGCATAGTTTCATTGTATATGTTTGTCGTAGTGTTTGCTGAATAATGTATGGTTTCATTGTAGATGTTTGTCGTAGTGTTTACTGAATGATGTATGGTTTCAGCGTAGATGTTTGTCATAGTGTTTGCTGAATGATGTATAGTCTTGCATCGACGTTTCTAGTAGTGTTTGCTGAATGACGTATGTACTCTGCGCTATTTTACATCCCCCATCCACTTGCAATCTCTGTTGCATTTTTCATCCACCCTTACTCTTTGCTATTGTACATTTCCACCTGCTCACGCTCTGTTATTCTATATTTCCACCTGCTCGCAATCTCTGTTATTCTATATTTCCACCTGCTCGCACTCTGTTATTCTACATTTCCACCTGCTCGCACTCTCTGTTATTGTACATTTCCACCTGCTCGCACTCTGTTATTCTACATTTCCACCTGTTCGCACTCTGTTATTCTAAATTTCCACCTGCTCGCACTCTCTGTTATTCTACATTTCCACCTGCTCGCACTCTCTGTTATTCTACATTTCCACCTGCTCCCACTCTCTGTTATTCTATATTTCCACCTACTCGCACTCTCTGTTATTCTACATTTCCACCTGCTCCCACTCTCTGTTATTCTATATTTCCACCTGCTCCCACTCTCTGTTATTCTACATTTCCACCTGCTCCCACTCTCTGTTATTCTATATTTCCACCTGCTCCCACTCTCTGTTATTCTATATTCGAATTAGGTGTATTCACGTTTGTCTGCACTTACTTGTGTGGCTTTAGCGTTAACTCCATCCATATTTTCCCCCGAGTGTGGAGATTTGAAAAGAAAAATGTTTACAGCAAACGCTGCATGATCACGGCTGTTTCTATGAAGCACAATCTTGACATTTTAAAGCCCGACACAGTTGACTCATTCATCAATTACGCCTACAAGTCATGTGACCACATTGGCAATCAAAGAAAACGCTCGGAAACGTTCACGACGATCTTTGATTTATTCGCGTAAAGGAAGTTGTGGTGAAGTGGTGGTTAGTGAGCTCAACAAGTGAGTAGGAGAGACCGAGTTCGAGCCCCCAAGCGACCGCTTTCAAGAATCAGCTTAAAAAGGGAGATTTTTGTTCTAGTAATGAGAGACTACCTGGCGTAGTGCTGATCGCCTTAGAAAAGCTGTGTTGATGATCATTCAAGTTGGACACAAGTTGGATGCCATATTTCATGTATGGAATACTCAAATTGTGATAGAGCTCTTTCATTTTTCTTTATACGTAAAGATAGTGGTATATGGCACAGAAAACAATCAAATACAGAACTGATACGATGCACCGTGGATAGAGAATTGTGAAAGGGCATGATCGCCTACGCCAAACGGTATGGCACATGATGATGGTGAAAGATAGTGGTCGTCGGCCATGTCCAGAAATGTATTATAATATTGTAGCAATGTGAAATGGTTTAATTGGAGGCCAAAATAGTATTATAATATTGTAGCTATGTTAAATGGTTTAGTTGGAGGCCAAAATAGTATTATAATATTGTAGCTATGTTAAATGGTTTAGTTGGAGGCCAAAATAGTAATATATTGTAGCTATGTTAAATGTTGTTGGAGGCCAAAATAGTATTATAATATTGTAGCTATGTTAAAGGCCAAAATAGTATTATAATATTGTAGCTATGTTAATGGTTTAGTTGGAGGCCAAAATAGTATTATAATATTGTAGCTATGTTAAATGGTTTCATTGGAGGCCAAAATAGTGTATTATAATATTGTAGCTATGTGAAATGTTTTAGTTTTGAGTGTATAAAGTATTATAATAATGCAGCCCAGAGATACAATGTCGGCTTCATGACCAACACTAGTTTAAAGCCCACCAGGTGCCGTGGTGATTTTTCAAAGGCACAAAAAAGGTATCCGTAGTTCCTTTTGACATTAGCCTCCCTGATCGCCTGAGTAATGAGATGCGATGTCTAGCCCTCTCGGAAAAGGGCAATAAGCAGGAGGTCCCTAGTGCATTCGTGCACGTTAAAGAATTTTTGGCATTTAAAATGGGAAAGCGTTGACCATAAATATGTGCCACTGCCCGGATAAATGTGTCAGAAGGAACCTACCCAGAACTTGAATCACAGGCCGTACGACGGAGTTCGTGCACCCGGATTCCCTTCTGATTTTTTGGAGATTCTCAAAAAGGATTTATAATCACCTATGGAGTCGCCCGGTGTGCAGAGTTGATGATCGTAACAACAACTCTTGACATTATCGCTAGACACACTCTACGCTAGCAAGTCGCTCTACTGTCTAAAGATATCCCATCCCCTCTGTGCTATTAGTACTCTATATGCTGTTGTCCCACACTGGCTGTCACTACCCACATGACAACTCCGCTAACATGCCCCTCTAAGCTGATATCGATAACAGCATTTAAACAATACAATTCGATATTTTAAAAATAGAATCGTTTATTTTGTTGCCCGATATATTTTACTTATTGATTGTCTCCCCCACACGCTTTTGACTAGAAAGAAACAACTGCAAATTTAGACCGAAAATAGATATATTCTTAATAGACAGAGCCCCAGAGATCCTAGACAGAACCTCATGTGCATAACTGACTACCTGCACTGTTGTTGACAGCAAGGTCCAAGTAATTTTAGTACAGTAAACATCAAGAAGGACAAGTAAACAACAGGAAGGACAAGTAAACAGCAGAGATTTAGGAATGTGTAAACGGTATGTACTAATGTCACTTTACCTCGGGGCTAGGAAAGTGAACTTCTAACCAATACATTGATATATGTGCAAAAGTGCCACAGAACTGCTGTATTTTGTGGATGCAGTTTTTCTCCGGAGACAAATTGGCTGTATTGTCACACACGCAAATTTTAGGTCTGTCAGGTTTTTGTCAGTTAAATGGGAAAACTGTTTTTGTCAATTAGAATGGGAAAACTGTTTTTGTCAGGTAGAATGGGAAAACTGTTTTTGTCAGGTAGAATGGGAAAACTGTTTTTGTCAGGTACAATGGGAAAACTGTTTTTGTCAGGTACAATGGGAAAACATTTTGTTAGGAATAAAAGGAAGATTTCGCGTGATTTGTGAGGTTAGAAATAAAAGGAAAATTGCGCTGTTTTTTGTTTTTGTTTTGGTTAGGAATAAAAGGAAGATTTTGTGTTTTGTGTTAGGAATAAAAGGAAGATTTCGCGGTTTTTTTGGTGGTTAGGAATCATGGGTAGATTTCGCTGTTTTTTGTTAGGAAAAAAATGAAGATTTCGCTGTTTTTTGTCAGGAGAAACGGATGATTTTTAGACGACTTGTCTGTAAACCCTTCTCTTCCCTTCGTTTTTTCTTCATCTCCACTTGTACTCGTTCGGGTGTTGAGGGAGATACAGAGTTCTGGTTGTTGCCATGTTGGCGGCTTCAATCATTGTCAATTGATGTTGTTGTAGCATATCTTAGATATCTGTCATCAACCATATATGGTACTTTATGTGAAGACACTATATTAAAGGATGTATGAACTGTCTGTTTTCGACTGCAAATTTGCCACTAACTGGACTGCAGTCGGATCGACCCACCGAAGTGGAGTCCTGGCTTTAATATGTTGGGACAGGGATTATTGTTGCGGCACGCTCACTGATCATAAAGTCCACGCGGATTTAGCGCGTGCGCATGGAGATTATACTGCCAGTGACGACTGTTACTGTGACCCGGAAGTGTCCATTATGAGCTGTGCACCATTTGTACTGAGTGCTGCTCATTCAATAGAACACGGTGGTCATAAAGGCGCGCTATTTTTACAGAACGCAAGGCGTTCAATTGAACAATATGAACGATGTGATTGACACTTTATTAAATTGCTGGAACGGGGGCGGCACAGATATGAGAATGCCCCGCATGTAATGAAACCATTCCGTCCTAAAGTTTAGTCTAAAGTTGAGGTATTGCCACTACAGGGTTATATCTAGTCTACTAGGACTGCCGCCTACTACTGCTACAATTATTACAAGTACCACTAATTTACTACTATTACTCAACTACTACTACTAATGAGTACTACTACTACTACTACTACTACTACTACTATACTACTACTATACTACTACTACTACTACTACTACTACTATACTACTACTATAATACTACTACTACTACTACTACTGCTACTATACTACTACTATACTACTACTACTACTACTACTACCACTACTACTACTACTACTACTACTACTACTACCACTACTACTACTACTACTACTACTATTACTACTACTACTACTACCACTACTACTACTACTACTACTACCACTACTACTACTACCACCACTACTACTACTACTACTACTACTACTACTACCACTACTACTACTACTACTACTACTACTACTACCACTACTACTACTACTACTACCACTACTACTACTACTACCACTACTACTACTACTACTACTACTACTACCACCACTACTACTACTACTACTACTACTACTACTACCACTACTACTACTACAACAACTACTACTACTACTACTACTACTACTACTACTACTACCATTACTACCACTACTACTACTACTACTACCACTACTACTGCTACTACTACTACTACTACTACTACTACCACTACTACTACTACTACTACTACCACTACTACTGCTACTACTACTACTACTACTACTACTACTACTACTACTACTACTACTACTACCACTACTACTGCTACTACTACTACTACTACTACTACTACTACCACTACTACTACTACTACTACCACTACTACTACTACTACTACTACTACTACCACTACTACTACTACTACTACTACCACTACTACTACTACTACTACTACTACTACTACTACTACTACTACCACTACTACTACTACTACTACTACTACTACTACTACAACCAAATTAAAACTATTTGAGACTACACAGCATCAGATCTTATTGAAACTTATCAAAAAAGACATTGTGATAACATGACATAAAAAATACACTTCCTCATTTGGTTAAAACATTATTAGAGTATTGCCAATTGTACATTATTGACATACCATTTCTTATCATTATTTTAAAATGAATAGAACAGTGTTTATGGTGTATCGTATTCAATTTCCTGGGAATTAAAAATTATTATTCAATAATTTTATGGATTCGATAAAAATGTAAGAAATCGGTTTAGAGAATAAAAAAACCGAAAGCCGTAAAATGTAAGGGGGGAAAAAAACGTATATCTTGAGGGAAAACGTATATCTTGAGGGAAAACGTATATCTTGAGGGAAAACGTATATCTTGAGGGAAAACGTATATCTTGCGGGAAAACGTAAATTTTGCGAGAAAAAAAGTAAGATCTGGTGGGCGACTCTAGCGAATATCAAATCTTCATATATCGTGGACATTGCTCTTCGTACCTTCATTTTTGACGATGGGTCTTATTTTGTAGTGGGATTCTTTTAATAGTGGGTCTCTTTGATATTCGGTCTCGTTTAGTGCTTGAACTTTTTCAGCAGTGTGTCTCTTTCAACAGCGGATCTCTTTTAGCAGTGGATCTCTTTTAGCAGTGGATCTTTTTTAGCAGTGGATCCCTTTTAGCAGTGGATCTCTTTTAACAGTGTGTCTCTTATAGCAGTGGATCTCTTTTAGCAGTGTGTCTCTTATAGCAGTGGATCTCTTTTAGCAGTGTGTCTCTTATAGCAGTGGATCTCTTTTAGCCCATTCATTGCAGTAGAAGTTTGAGATTATGGGTAATGGTGACGCTCGCAATTGCATTAATGATGCTCGTAGCGACACATCTAAAAGTGAATACATTCATTTTGTAAGAGACAGCACTCTGGTACTGAATGAGAAAATCTCTCATACATGTTCAGTATGTCCATGGCAGTGATGTCTTATTAAACATGAATGCCAAGTGGAATTGTGCCAAAGTCATATTTTCAAAACACGCCCTGGTTTTGCTGTTGGTCGTGAAATCTTTGATATCGTTGTCGACCACAACTTTCTTTAATGTTGACGAGTGTTTTGTTGGTTACAATTTTTTTTTAAATTTCGCTACAAATGTTTCAGCATTTTTTCGTTACATTTAGCCCTTGAATAGGGTTTGAAAGTTGATTTTGCTGTTAAAAATGGGATCTGTAGTTATTTTGGTTGCTGGAAAGGGGTTAGCAGTTAATTTTCTTGTTAAAAACAGATTTGCAGTTAATTTGGCCGTTGGAAAGGGATGTGCAGTAAATTTGGCTGTTTTTGAAGTAGGTCTCCAGGCTACTTGACCATCCACTCGAACGTAACAGAAATGTCGCGTCAGCAACATCTCTAACCTTTGCGTGACGGGATGAGTCGCTACGTGCCATCAATTTGTGTAGACAACAATCACCCTTGTCCAATCTTCTAATGCCCTCCTCCATCAGTACATACAACAGTTCTTCTTCTCCATCAGTACATACAACAGTTCTTCTTCCCCATCACTACATACAACAGTTCTTCTTCCCCATCACTACATACAACAGTTCATCTTCCCCATCACTACATACAACAGTTCTTCTTCCCTATCAGTGCATACAACAGTTCTCACCTCCGTCTGTTTATACAGCAATCATCCGCATCCATCTGTAGTACAACATTTTCTCTCCTCCATCAGTGTGTACAACAATTCTTCACTTCCATCAGCGTATACAACAAGTCATCTCCTCCATCAGTATATACAACGACTTCCCTCCTCCATCAATATATACAACAATTCCTGTCATCCATCAATATATACAACAATCCCTCTCCTACATCAATATATACAACAATCCCTCTCTTCCATCAATATATACAACAATCCCTCTCCTACTACATTATATACAACAATCCCTCTCCTACATCAATATACACAACAATCCTCTCTTCCATAAATGTATACAACAATTCCTCCCTTCCATCAATATATACAACAATCATTCTCCTACATCAATATATACAACAATCCCTCTCCTACATCAATATATACAACAATCCCTCTCTTCCATTAATGTATACAACAATCCCTCTCCTACATCAATATATACAACACATAAAACATATAATACATTATATATGTTAATATTATATTGTTTAATATACCTGATGAAGGCTTTTCCCGAAACGTTGGAGTCTTTCTTGTCTTCCAGCTAGTCTAGCTACTCCTTACCATTTTATGTTTCTTTTATATATTATGTGATGATATTTGAGTAGTCTTTTTTCAGTTATTTTAGTATTTTCTCAGTTTTGAAATATGAGGTGAGTATAATTTTGCTATAGAACATTTAAAATGATCATAGGAGATGATATTCATTATAGTGTTACAATATTTGTTTTTAATTATATGTGATTTACACCAGAAAAAGTTAGGTTTGTCTAATTTTGAATGTATTCACATAAACGTACCTGGACTAAAATATCTAAAACATAAAAATTTACTATTCTAGAATATTCATTGCCATAATAGCAAAAAGACAGAATTAATGGTAAGAGCAAAAAAAAGACATCACTTCAATGCACAATAAAGACAAGTGAAACAATATTAAAACAGGTAAATGAATTTAAATATTTGGGAACTTTGTTAACCTCAGATGGTAGATGTACAACAGAGGGGAGACGCAGAATGGCTCAGGCAAAAGTAACTTTCGAAAATATGAAGAAGATACTAGGCAATTCATTTTTGACAATAGAAACAAGAAAAAAGGGTTCTTAAATGTTATGTAGAGCCAGTCTTAACGTATGGATGTGAATCATGGACACACAAGAAAATGGTTGACAGACAAGAAAATCACTGGAGTATGTAGAAATGTGGTTTTACAGAAGAATGTTGAGAATACCATGGATAGCTAAGAAGAGTAATGAAGATGTTCTGAAAGAGGCCAGAGCAAAAAGACAGTTAATTTCCAGTATTAGGAAGAAACAATCATATTTTTTGGGCCATGTAATGAGAAGGGAACAGCTGGAATATAGTGTGGCAACTGGGGAAATTGAGGAAAGAAGAGATAGAGGGAAGCAAAGAGAAAAGATACCAGACAGCTTAAGAGAATGGCTTGGCAGAAGGTCAACGACAGAAACGATAAATAGCTGTCGAGATCGAACGTTGTGGAGAGGCATGATCACCTACGCCAGCAGGAACTGTACTTACTGATGATGATGATGAGCATATTCATATTTTGTTAAATGTCCCAATTTTGAACCACTCCTATATAATAACAATCTCAAGAATGAGTGGGATGTAGATTCCTCGGGTGATCTTCATTTATACAAGTAGCAACATTTTTATGATGATAACTAAAATAAAACTTTAAGATAAAAGAAAACAGCTGTAATGGGCAAGTTGTAAACTAGAAACACGTAAATCTAGCTTTCAACATCCGTTCAAACATCTCGACTTCAGTCCGCACTTTACGTCTGTCTAAAGTAGGCAGATTTTTAATGCGCGTGTTTCACGAGTTAGTGCAGTGTTAGTTTTCAAGTTCCGTTCGCATATTTAACCAAAGTCATGCTTTTAATGGATGTTGCCTCGTCTCTGCTGATATTTCAAGAACGTGTGTTTTTAATGTTTTAATTTGCGCAAGTGCTTAAAATAATTTCTGCGGTTCAAATTACCTGCAAGATGTGTTCTACTCTAATTGAGCAGATTGCTATTTACCATATATTAGATTTATTATTTTTTTTTTGTTCGCGTGAAACTGAATGCAAAGTCAGAGGCATATTGTTAGATGGGGTCATGTTCCGGTACTACAATTTGGCAGTAAGGAGGAGGTGGCCAGAATAAAGTTGTTGCTGGAGAGGCGTGTGAAAATATGTTTGAATGAATGAGCAAGTGGGAAACTCATGAAAACTGACAAAACATTAGTCGTTGGCTTCCGACGGCTTCCAGGTTCACCCAGCCTTAAACGGATACCGGATTTTTTTCTGGGAAAGTAAAGCAGCACGGGCGTAATACCGACCACATTACCCCAAAAATCATGTGCTGAAGGTCTGTAAAATATAGGGTCACTAAAACCATATTTCCCTATACGCCACTTGGCATGACGGGGGTACTTTACTTTTACTTTACTTGTTCCTTGTCGGGGCACTCTTCCGTCCACTTGTTCTAGTGTAAGCAATCCGAAGGGATAAAACAGGAACGGAATAAAAGAAGGAACAAGAGCCAAAGAGATTAAAAAGTTAACGATCAAAGGACGGAGATTCCACTTATGTGGCCACACTTTGTCAGAGAAATCACTAGACGGACTGTGAAATATTTGGAGATAACCAGCCTAGGAAGCTAACGTAACCCAAGGCGGGAGACGGTGGTCTCGCTAGCTTTCCAGGAACACAGGTAGAAGACGTCACTAACAGTACGAAGTGTAGGTTTCTCAGGGAGACCGACTGGGTTGATGTCAAGGAACGAACAGATGGTTCCAAGGGCCGAAGACATCCTCTAATGTCGAGCGGTCGTAGACACGAAGAGTAATCTAATGTCTCGCGAGAGTGAACGAGAACAAAAGATTTCTACGATAGATTCTGGGTAGTTAGGCAAGATCAAGAACAGCTCTGTTTTAAGGAGTCACTGAGAGGGGCGATTGGCAGATGTTTGTCAAGATTTCTCATTAAATGATAGGCGATTGACAAGCAATCAGTAAGCGAGACAACAGTCCTTAGGATTGTAAAGCTGAGTCCACAGGACTGACCATGCCAGATACCCAGAATGCCCCAGAAGAGAAGTTTTTTTGTCTCAACAATCCCTCAAAGAGAAGTTTCCTTGTTTCAACAAAATCTCACAGAGAAGTTCCCTAGTCTAAATAAAACCTCATAGTGAAGTTCCCTAGTCACAACAAGACCTCACTGTAATGTTCCTTAGCCTCAACAAAATCTCACAGATAAGTTTCCTTGTCTCAACAATCCCTCAATGAGACGTTTCCTTGTCTCAATAATCACTCAACGAGAAGTTCCCTAGTCTGAACAAAACCTCACATAGATGTTCCCTAGTCATAACAAGATCTCACAGTAATATTCCCTAGTCTCAACAAAATCTCACAGATAAATTTCCTTGTCTCAACAAAATCTCACAGAGAAGTTTCCTTGTCTCAAAAAAACCTCACAGAGAAGTTTCCTTGCCTCAAAAATCTCTCACAGTGAAGTTTCCTTGTCTCAAACAATCCCTCACAGTGATGTTTCATTGTCTCAACAAAACCTCACAGAGAAGTTTCCTTGTCTCAACAAACCTCACAGAGAAGTTTTCTTGTCTCAACAAAACCTCACAGAGAAGTTTCATTGTCTCAACAAAACCTCACAGAGAAGTTTCCTTGTCTCAACAAAACCTCACAGAGAAGTTTCCTTGTCTCAACAAAACCTCACAGAGAAGTTTCCTTGTCTCAACAAACCTCACAGAGAAGTTTCCTTGTCTCAACAAACCTCACAGAGAAGTTTCCTTGTCTCAGCAAACCTCACAGAGAAGTTTCCTTGTCTCAACAAAACCTCACAGAGAAGTTTCCTTGTCTCAACAAACCTCACAGAGAAGTTTCCTTGTCTCAACAAACCTCACAGAGAAGTTTCCTTGTCTCAACAAAACCTCACAGAGAAGTTTCCTTGTCTCAACAAAACCTCACAGAGAAGTTTCCTTGTCTCAACAAACCTCACAGAGAAGTTTTCTTGTCTCAACAAAACCTCATAGAGAAGTTTCCTTGTCTCAACAAACCTCACAGAGAGGTTTCCTTGTCTCAACAATCCCTCATAGAGAAGTTTCCTGATCACAACAAAATCGCATAGAGAAGTTTCCTTGTCTCAACAAAATCTCACAAAGAAGTTTCCTTATCTGAACAAAGTCCCACAGAGAAGTTTCCTTGTCTCAACAAACCTCACAGAGAGGTTTCCTTGTCTCAACAATCCCTCATAGAGAAGTTTCCTGATCACAACAAAATCTCATAGAGAAGTTTCCTGATCACAACAAAATCTCACAAAGAAGTTCCCTTGTATCAACAGAATCTCACAGAGAAGTTTCCTTATCTGAACAAAGTCCCACAGAGAAGTTTCCTTGTCTCAACAAAACTCAACACGAAGAATTCCCCGTTGATGAAACGAAGTCATCATTTATTTACCGATCTCGATAAAAAAATTGAGTTATCCAAAGAGGAATCACTATCCCATCGTTACCAGCTACCACGTGACTGATGGAATTATTCCTGGACTTCCGTCTTTTCATGATCACAGACCGCTATAGCGATCAGATGCAGGTAACACGTTGTGCCGGCATGCTATAGGCAACAACACATTCTGGTTATTTTTTTGACCATCTCATCTAAACAGTTCCCTTATATGTTTGATATCATATTGTAAATACAATTATTTGTTAACATGGGGGACTGGTTGGTCTTGAAGCAAGGCGTCGGTCTCGATATAGAGAGGTCGTGAGTTCAACTCCCGGCTGCACCAGTTGGGATTTTTATTTGACGATTTCTCTCTGTGGCAACCACCCCTGGTCTCAGCAGCGAGGTCCGGCTTGAAACGTCAATTACTCATCGACGAGAAAAACAGAGTATCTTCGAAGAATAAGTTATCTGCCTGTGGGGCGAGGGACACCTGTACATACGGCTCCCAGGGAAAAGGATTAACGCACAAAATTAAATTCCTAGTCTCTAGGGACTTCGCCACACCTGAAAGCTGACGAGGCAAACAAATTCGTTGACAAAACCTTCAGCTATCGGCTTCTTCTATGAATTTGAATGTTTAGCGTGGCACGAGTCACGAATATGGTGACCTTGTGTTCAGTTCACTCGTCTGCCACACGAATGTTCCGCAAGTCCTCCGCCACCCCTTCCCGCCCCTGACAGAGCTAGAACGCCCTCATATGGGAACCAGAGAGTAAACAAAAGTGGCCGAGCTAGAAAAACACTAAAAGAAATATTATAGTGAGAGGCAAAAGCAGCAGGCATCAGCTTCCTCGCCGAGATTGAGCATGTCGTCACGAACAGAGCCTTGTGGTAAGACACAATGCAGAACATGTGCAGATTATGTGCAGATTCTGACAGCTGTAAGGTCGTCTAGCACAAGAGTCTAGCAGAGTCCCTATGTGCCGTCTTCGGCTCGAAAGACAGACAGACAGACAGACAGACAGACAGATAGACAGACAGGCAGACGGGCAGACAGGCAGACAGACAGGCAGGCAGACAGGCAGACAGACAGACAGGCAGACAGACAAACGGGCAGACAGGCAGACAGACGGGCAAGCAGACAGACAGACAGGCAGACATACATACGGGCAGACAGGCAGACAGACGGACAGGCAGGTAGGCATGCAGGCAGACAGACAGACAAGCAGACAGACAGATTATTGTGTACTTGAAAGTTCTCTAGGGTCCGCGATAAATCAGATATTTCGTTCCTCTCACAGCAGCAGCAAATGTTCTCGCCCTAAATTAGCACACACTCTAACACTTCTCACACATCTGCCTTCCAGACTGGCCACCGTCCTAAAGGACATTATTGCGTCCTAGAGGACATTAAGTAATGATTTCCCATAATTTCTGGGACCCGTCCATGGAATGATCTTCCTGTCTGGAATATTAAATATGTAGATAGGAAGGAGGCGTTGTCAATTTGAGCAGACGCGACCGAAACATATCATCTGTCAGGAGACATCAAATCAAGCACACGTCAACATCGGAGTTGACAGCCCGCAGTGTACATAAAAAAGTGTATGTTAAAAAAAGACCTGAGTTTTCTATAACATTGATATGAACAAATGCTATAGTTTTACATATGTAGAAATGTTGATGTTCATAAAAGTTTTAGTATTTTTTATTCTTGATCTTGATGTTCCTGATTGTTGATACTTTCAGCGCTGCAGGCCGTCGTATAGAGCTCTTTGTAGTTTTCGCTGTCTATCTCTCTCTTATTTATAGTTTTATGAATTGATAGTTAATTAATTAATTATTTAATTGATAATTTAATTGATAAGTTGAATAGTAATTAGGGCAACTATTTGAATGTTTTGGTTGCCTCTGTAGTTGTTTCGTTATTTAGATGACAAGTTTTTTTTTTGGGGGTGGGGGGGGGTCTCTGTTAATTAGATATTGGTCCATATTGAGTTAGTACTTAGTTTATGCTATTCAATAGTTAGTTGATTAGTTAACTCTTTAGTTAGTTTATAATTAAGTTGATTATAATAAATTAACTTGGGGTGGGGGGGGGTGTTTGAGTTGTCTAGAGTTACTTCGTCGGACTTAGGCCAGGAAGGACCCAGGTTCTTCACACAGAACACCAGAACACCAGAACACCAGAAGCGGTGGTCATTTTTCAAAAACAGGAACTAATTAATCCGTGGTTTCTTTATGACGTTAGCCATCCCTGATCTCTTGTGTAGTGAGATACGATGTCTAGCCCTCTCGGATAACGGCAATAAACAAGGGGTTCCTTCGCAGTGAAAATAGAAAAGAGTAGGCCATAAATATGACCACTTCCCGGGAAAAATTGTCAGCAAAATCCTACCCTTACGGTAGATCCAGGCCGTGCTACGGAGTTCGTGCAGGTGGGCCATGATTCTCATCAAATTTTCTCGAGCACCTATGGGTTCGTCCCGTGTACTTTGATGACGATCCTAGCAACAAATAAACTGATAAAATAATTGAAAGGTTTGTTGTTTGTTAGTTCAATAGATAGGAAAATAAATGACTAGCATGTTTGCTAGTTTGTGAGTTGGAATGTTAGTTGGACAGTTAGCTGGACATATAGTTGGACGATTAGATGGACAGTTAGTTGGACAATTAATTGAACATTTAGTTAGACAGTTAGTTGGACAGTTAGGTGGACAGTTTAGTTAGTTGGACAGTTAGTTGGACAGTTAGTTGGATAGTTAGTTGGACATTTAGTTGGACAGTTGGGTTGGACATTTAGTTGGACAGTTAGTTGGACAGTTAGTTGGAGTTAATTGGACAGTTAGTTGGACAGTTAGTTGGACAGTTAGTTGGAGTTAGTTAAGTTAGTTGGACAGTTAGGTTAGTTGGAGCATTTGTTGGACAGTTAGTTGGACAGTTAGTTGGACAGTTAGTTAGTTGGACAGTTAGTTGGACAGTTAGTTAGACAGTTAGTTAGGACAGTTAACAGTTGATAGTTATTTGGATAGTTAGTTGGACAGTTAATTGGGCGGTTAGCAGGACAATTAATTGGGCATTTAGTTAATAGTTAGTTGGATAGTTAGTTTTGACAATTAAGTTGGACAGTTAGTTGGACAGTTAGTTAGACAGTTAATTAAGCGGTTAGTTGGACAATTAGTTGGACAGTTAGTTGGACAGTTAGTTAGACAGTTAATTAAGCGGTTAGTTGAACAATTAGTTGGACAGTTAGTTGGACACGTATTTGGGCAATTATTTGGATAGTTAGTTGGACAATTAGTTGGACAGTTAGTTGGACATTTATTTGGACAGTTAGTTGGACAGTTAGTTGGACAGTTAGTTGGATAGTTAGTTGGACAATTAATTGGACAGTTAGTTGGACAGTTAGTTGGACCATTAGTTAGATAGTTAGTTGGGCAGTTAGTTGGACAATTAGTTGGACAATTAGTTGGACAGTTAGTTGGACAGTTAGTTGGACCATTAGTTAGATAGTTAGTTGGGCAGTTAGTTGGACAGTTAGTTTGATAGTTAGTTGAACAGTTAATTGGGCGGTTAGTTGTTGGACACATAGTTGGACATTTAAGTTCGACAGTTAGCTGGACAGTTAATCGGATGGTTAGTTGGACAGTTAGTTGGACATTTATTTCGACAGTTATTTGTACATCTAGTTGGACATTTATTTGGACAGTCAATTGAACAGTTAATTGGACGGTTAGTTGGACAATTAGTTGGGCTGTTAATTGGACAATCAATTGGACAGTTAATTGAACGGTTAGTTGAACTTTTAATTGGTCAGTTAATTGGACAGATAGTTGGACAGTTAGTTGGACTGCTATTTGGACTGCTAGTTGGGCAGCTGGTTGGACAGTTAATTGGATAGTTAGTTTTGACAGTTGGTTAGACAGTTAGTTTAAATGTATGGAGACCTGTAGAACCCGCGTCAATGTCCTTTGATTTCCTTTGCATATTTTCATCAGAAACGTGTAGTTGTAATTTGAAGGCATTGTCGTGTTGATCGTATTATTTGTTACCAGATTAAATAAAGACAACGTTGGCCATTATTTGATTGAAATATCTTGACAAATCTAAAGCACAGCCAGTTTGTTTTAATATTGACAAATCTATATATCTTTGAGACGACCCAGAGTGCCCACGAAGTCTAGAGCACCTATCTCACTGTAATCAATTCTCAAACATCCCCCCCCCCACAACCAAGCTAACAGAGGGAGTCCCTGAGTGACCTTAGCTTAAGTGAAGGTGGGTATTTTATTTCTGGAAGTGTACCCTCGAGCAATCACTCGCAGTCGCCTCGTTGTACGAGGGAGCAGGTTTCCGGTTGTCTCTTATGAAGACCTCAGCGCATGAAAATCTCTCTAGCCCACTCTACACTCACACGAGTCTTGGTACACGGAAACTGTTGAGATACGAGACTCATATATTATTCTCATTGTTTCTTCATCCAATCTATTTGATTGTAAGTGTAACACCACATTCACTGTTACATGACACCAACATTCGTGTATCTTAAACAACAATTACGCGTACTTTATCACTTCAAGGACCGTTGTACTAAAAAATAAGACATTGCTTACTTAGTCGACAGATTATCCTTACTGCCCATCGGAAACTCCATAAGTGCTGGGATTTTCTCCTCAAAATCTGCCTCAATTTTGTAGCGACTGACAACGCCAGTTCTATTTTGATTTTCCAGTTTTAATTGGCTTCCTGCAAGGAGCTCTTGTCTGGCTCACATTGTTTAACATGAAACTCTTGCAGTCTATTCAAGCTTGTAGATTCACAACTCATTGTCTGAATCACTTATTCGTCCTGCCTCCGTGAGAGCAGTAAGAACGTCATCCTGATCCATTACTCGTCCATTCTCAACAACAGACAAGTCAGCAAGCCCATGTGTTCGCTCGTACCCTCCTCTTACACCCGAATGTCCTGGCACAGAAATGAAGCAGATTTTAATCAGCCTGACATCTTCAGAGATTGCAACCAATGTCTTCAAGCAAGGCCAGTTTTTGTTTATCTCCCAGCGAGAAAACTCACTGAGCAGCAAGACAGCGTCCGTGGGTGAAGGTTTGATTCTCTAGCCAAGTTATTGCCCTTAGTTACAGCCATCACCTCCATCATCACACTGCTAGCAGTCAAGGCAAACGTTCTGGTGTCTTCTAGGATAATTCTACCTCCGACTGAAGACCCATGAGCTGCGAAGACCCATGAGCTGCGAAGACCCATGAGCTGCGAAGACCCATGAGCTGTGAAGACCCATGAGCTGCGAAGACCCATGAGCTGCGAAGACCCATGAGCTGTGAAGACCCATGAGCTGTGAAGACCCATGAGCTGTGAAGACTCATGAGCTGTGAAGACCCATGAGCTGCGAAGACCCATGAGCTGTGAAGACCCATGAGCTGTGAAGACCCATGAGCTGTGAAGACCCATGAGCTGTGAAGACTCATGAGCTGTGAAGACCCATGAGCTGTGAAGACCCATGAGCTGCGAAGACCCATGAGCTGTGAAGACTCATGAGCTGTGAAGACCCATGAGCTGTGAAGACTCATGAGCTGCGAAGACCCATGAGCTGTGAAGACTCATGAGCTGCGAAGACCCATGAGCTGTGAAGACTCATGAGCTGCGAAGACCCATGAGCTGCGAAGACTCATGAGCTGCGAAGACCCATGAGCTGTGAAGACCCATGAGCTGTGAAGACCCATGAGCTGCGAAGACCCATGAGCTGTGAAGACCCATGAGCTGCGAAGACCCATGAGCTGTGAAGACCCATGAGCTGCGAAGACCCATGAGCTGCGAAGACTCATGAGCTGTGAAGACCCATGAGCTGTGAAGACCCATGAGCTGCGAAGACCCATGAGCTGTGAAGACTCATGAGCTGTGAAGACCCATGAGCTGTGAAGACTCATGAGCTGCGAAGACCCATGAGCTACGAAGACTCATGAGCTGTGAAGACTCATGAGCTGCGAAGACCCATGAGCTACGAAGACTCATGAGCTGTGAAGACTCATGAGCCATGAGCTACGAAGACTCATGAGCTGTGAAGAGCCATGAGCTACGAAGACTCATGAGCTGTGAAGAGCCATGAGCCGTGAAGACCCATGAGCTGTGTCTATGCCGAAAAACATACCCACCTGTGTCTATGCCGAACAACATACCCACCTGTATCTATGCCGAACAACATACCCACCTGTATCTATGCCGAACAACATACCCACCTGTATATATGCCGAACAACATACCCACCAACATACCCACCTGTGTCTATGCCAAACAACATACCCACCCGTGTCTATGCCGAACATACCCACCTGTGTCTATGCCAAACAACATACCCACCTGTGTCTATGCCGAACAACATACCCACCTGTGTCTATGCCAAACAACATACCCACCTGTGTCTATGCCGAACAACATACCCACCTGTGTCTATGCCGAACAACATACCCACCTGTGTCTATGCCGAACAACATACCCACCTGTGTCTATGCCGAACAACATACCCACCTGTGTCTATGCCGAACAACATACCCACGGGTGTATATGTGCAAACTTAGCTTGCGACTACGGACGGATTGCTTCCTATCGACAAATGTTGTCATCTTTGCTCTATTATAGACATAAGACAAATCAGCGGGAACATTTTGTCTGAAAAGGCATAAAATCGTGTGTGTGTGTGTGTGTGTGTGTGTGGGTGTGTGTGTAAAAAAGTAAAGTTGTCCTCAAACAAGCATGACGTAGTCATGTGACACTTGCATTCAACATTTGATGTAGTAAGGAAAGTCTGCACTGTGCCAGGCCGGACGCAGGGTTCAAACCAAGTGGATTCGGCTGAAATCCTGACGCTCGGTAACCCTAGTTATATGATGTGATCACATGGTGGTTCCCTGCAGTATCAAGTGTACTCAGGCTGTGCAAGAATCAAAGGACGATTACTGGAAGTACGAGACGTTCCGAATCTGAAGTGTACAAGGCAGCGGCGGATATTCAGAGGAGGCAACACAGGCCACGACCCCTCAAATTTTTTATTAGAATACGTAACACATTTACATATTGCTCATGGAGTTAAATGTCAGTGTACGTCCAGCCACCATATTCCAGAGCCAACAGCAATATAGATCAAGTATTTCGAGCAGCTACTGGTAGATAACCTTCAATGTCAATGGAGATCAAGTATTTCGACCAGCTACTGGTAGATAAGCTTCAATGTCAATGGAGATCAAGTATTTCGACCAGCTACTGGTAGATAAGCTTCAATGTCAATGGAGATCAAGTATTTCGACCAGCAGCTACTGGTAGATAAGCTTCAATGTCAATGGAGATCAAGTATTTCGAGCAGCTACTACTTCAACACATCTACCGACCTTGCTATTTGTTTGAGGATTAGGCAGATAATTTCAGCAACCACCTCCATAGTTGCCATGACAACAGTTGTTCAATCAGATGGATTTTTCCCTCTCTCGATCGTATCTTACGTAAGCATAGATCTACAGAAGGACAGCATCATAATACCTCCTTAAATCACTGCCCTGAGCCTTTATATAGAGAACTTGAACAAAGCTGTAAGCGATGTTAATTAGCAGCAAAGTCATGTATTTTTTTCATAACGTACAATTCAAATAAATCAGATTTTATGATGTCAATACGATAATTTAGGAAAATAAGGGAAACTAATTCCCATCAACATTATCTTCATCATCAAGTACTATGTCCGCTGGCGTAGGTGATCATGTCTCTCCACAACTTTCGATCTCGACAGTTATTTATCATTTCTGTTGTTGACCTTCTGCCAAGCCATTCTCTTAAGCTGTCTGGTATCTTTTCTCTTTGCTTCCCTCTATCTCTTCTTTCCTCAATTTCCCCAGTTATCACCAAATATTCCAGCTGTTCCCTTCTCAATTCATAGCACAAAATTGATGATTGTTTCTTCCTAATATTGGAAATTAGCTCTACCTTTTCTTTGGCCTCTTTCAAAACATTTTCTTTACTCATCTATTGCGCATCGCCAAATTAAACTGCAGTAATCTTTATGTCGCACGTTATCAGATTAGATTGAAGATAATCCTAGAAGTTTGGTCTCACGTCCTGGCCTCAAAGACATCGCTCACCGATGGTACAAGGAAAGATCTTTGCTACAATTGTTCTCAAGCAACGACACCAATTCACATAACGTAGCCTTCCTTACATTGCTTAGTTGGCATAAACCACAGATATGACAGTCTTCCATTGCTTAATTGACATGAACCACAGATATGACAGCCTACAATTGCTTAGATGACATCAACCACAGATGTGACAGTCTTCCATTCTTTAATTGACATCAACCACAGATATGACAGCCTTCCATTGCTTAGATGACATGAACCACAGATATGACAGCCTTCCATTGCTTAGTTGACATCAACCACAGATATTACAGCCTTCCATTGCTTAATTGACATCAACCACAGATATGACAGCCTTCCATTGCTTGGTTATCATCAACCACAGATATTACAGTCTTCCATTGCTTGGTTATCATCAACCACAGATATGACAGCCTTCCATAGCCTAGTTATCATCAACCACAGATATGACAGCCTTCCATAGTCTAGTTATCATCAACTACAGATATGACAAACTTCCATCGCCTAGTTATCATCAACTACAGATATGACAGCCTTCCATCGCCTAGTTATCATCAACTACATATATGACAGCCTTCCATTGCTAACCGACATCAACCACAGATATTATATTTACACGTGAACAGCTCCAAGATAAATACAACCAACAAGGTAGCCCACACTTAAATGCCCTTGTTGATCTCACAACCGTGCTCTCAACACGTTCTAGATTGAGCAGAGCAAGGCTCACAAAAGCGCGTGCGAAGCCCTCAGATTAACACTACAGACAAAGTGTAGTGCACTTTTATTTGGTTCTTAGAACACAAACCCACCTTCAGAGCACGAGAATGACTATAATTTCCATTTCCACTGTGTTTGAAATATAATAAACATTACATAGCATGATAGAATTATCAAGCTAAGATAACCTGTTTTCTTGTCCAAACTCGTGGGTAAATGTCAGATCGGACATGTCTCTTTTCGATATAGTAGCAATTATGTATTTCTTTTTTAACTTATTTGGGAAACTAATGTGATCTGTACACACATGACTCTAGAACAGTGGTGGTCAACTTGACCGAGGATCATTGGTTGAAAAAACGTTGTACTCAAGAATTGTGAGAACTTGTGTTGGCCGTTAGAATGCACAATGAAAAATGTCTTTGTACAAAAGGAATTGTTAAAGCTCATTGCAAAATGTAGTATTCCTCTTCTGGTATATAGTGAGAAAATGGAAAATTGGAAGCTACTGTAACAAATCACAAGATAGAAGGAAAAAGAGTCAGAGGATGACATAACAAAAGTAAAGTAAGCGAATTAAAATTCTTGCACACGAACATGAGATCTGGCAAAGAAGATCTGAGCTGGCGTGATCTCAACCGGTACATTAATGGCGATGATTTTTGAGAAAAGAATAACAACACTGATGAGTATAATAAAATTCACCATTGAGTGCCGTCTCCGCATCGAAGGTTGGCTGCCATAGAGCGCCATTTTGCTTTGCCTCTTGAGTTGATGGTGCAAGTTGTCGTGGGCTGACTTGTCCATCTTTGGATGTTACTCGTCATGTTAATCTTGGTCTGCCTCTATTACCTTGTATTATCCCTTCCAGGAATACTATTAGTAAGGGGGGGGGGGTGTGGGTTCACGTATCTTCTAACATACCTCAAAAATCGCATTTGTCTTGTTTGAATTGTATTTAGTAGTTCTCTTTTCATTTTTAGTTGTTTTAAGACTTCATCGTTTGTTTTATTTTCTTTCCATCCAATTCTACCTATTTTTTTTTATAAATTCTGTTTTCTTGTCTAATGTCCATGTTTCTGCACCATACAGAAATGTTGAGAAGATATAACATTTTGCTATTCTTAGTTTCAACCCTGGTGTTATTTGTTTTGATGTTAACATTTTTTCATGGCATTAACATTTCGTTTTGCCATTCCTATTCTTTTGTTTATTATAATTAATATCATACAATTAAATATATTAATTGTCAGATATACTTTTAATTTTTTTAAAATTTCAAAATAGATAAATTCATGGCAGCTCGCAGATCATTTTCTCAGCACAATCAACAATACATACAATCATCATCATCATGTACCATGCCGGTTGGCGTAGGCGATCATGTCCCTCCACAATCTTCTATTTACAGTGCATCGTGTCAGTTCTGTTGTTGACTGTTTTCCATGTCATAACACCAAGCTATCCAGTATTTTCTCTCTTTGTCGTCCGCGATCTCTCTTTCCTTTTATTTTGCCAGTTGTAACCAAGTATTCCAACTTTCCTCTTCTCATGATGTGCTCGAAAAATGTTGATTGCATCTTTCTGATGTTTTTTAAGAGCTCCCTTTTTGTGTTGGCCTCTTAATACTTACAATACCGTCAACTAATACATCGTGGTATTTTTACACAAACAAAACATCTGTAAACTGTTGTCAATATTGCTATTTCTACTACGCATTTTCCAACAATCAATTACTCTCCTACCGTCAGTGTGGGTTATCGATTTTGAAATTCATTAATTCCAGTGTTCATTTTATATATTCTTGAAATATTCGTTTTTTTCCCCATGGCTGGTGTATATTAATTAAGCAATCTTCGCTATGAAATATACAACCGCTCGTTGAACGCTTCGGAAAGAACAAAACGCTCAAGGAAAAAACCTGATTGGATAAACTATGGAGACAAACCTAGCACACAATATAGAATAATCAAATCTAGCGTTCGATCAATTTTTGTGTTCTTTAGGATAATCAATTTACCCTGTGGTGTGGATTAATCAATGTTTAGTTGATTTCTGAGGCTAGAGATTGGAAACTGTGAAACGAGACAAAGGTAGCTCTATAATTAATAATGTCCTTCGAGAGTGAAGGATCCAGAAACCAGCACAAGATGATGTCTGATATTTCCTGCTGGAGCATGTTGTGTCCTCCTGGAGCATGTTGTGTCCTCTTAGAACATGTTGTGTCCTCCTGGAACATGTTGTGTCCTCCTGGTACATGTTGTGTCCTCTTAGAGCATGTTGTGTCCTCCTGGAACATGTTGTGTCCTCCTGGAGCATGTTGTGTCCTCTTGGAACATGTTGTGTCCTCCTGGAGCATGTTGTGTCCTCCTGCAGCATGTTGTGTCCTCCTGGAGCATGTTGTGTCTTCTTGGAGCATGGTGTGTCCTCTTGGAGCATGTTGTGTCCTCCTGGAGCATGTTGTGTCCTCCTGGAGCATGTTGTGTCCTCCAGGAGCATGTTGTGTCCTCTTGTAGCATGGTGTGTCCTCTTGGAGCATGTTGTGTCCTCATGGAGCATGTTGTGTCCTCCTGGAGCATGTTGTGTCTTCCTGGAGAATGTTGTGTCCTCCTGGAGCATGGTGTGTCCTCCTGGAGCATGGTGTGTCCTCTTGGAGCATGTTGTGTCCTCTTGGAACATGTTTTGTCCTCTTGGAACATGTTGTGTCCTCTTGGAGCATGTTGTGTCATCTTGGAACATGTTGTGTCCTCTTGGAACATGTTGTGTCCTCTTGGAGCATGTTGTGTCCTCTTGGAAAATGTTGTGTCCTCCTGGAGCATGTTGTGTCCTCCTGGAGCATGTTGTGTCCTCTTAGAACATGGTGTGTCCTCTTGGAACATGTTGTGTCCTCTTGGAGCATGTTGTGTCCTCTTGGAACATGGTGTGTCCTCTTGGAACATGTTGTGTCCTCTTGGAACATGTTGTGTCCTCGTGGAACATGTTGTGTCCTCTTGCAGCATGTTGTGTCCTCTTGGAACATGGTGTGTCTTCTTGGAACATGTTGTGTCCTCTTGGAACATGTTGTGTCCTCTTGGAGCATGTTGTGTCCTCTTGGAACATGGTGTGTCCTCTTGGAACATGTTGTGTCTTCTTGGAACATGTTGTGTCCTCCTGGAGCATGTTGTGTCCTCTTGGAGCATGTTGTGTCCTCTTGGAACATGTTGTGTCCTCCTGGGTCATGTTGTGTCCTCCTGGAGCATGTTGTGTCCTCTTGGAGCATGTTGTGTCCTCTTGAAACATGGTGTGTCCTCTTGGAACATGTTGTGTCCTCTTGGAACATGGTGTCTCCTCTTGGAACATGTTGTGTCCTCTTGGAGCATGTTGTATGCACTTGAACATGTTGTGTCCTCTTGGAACATGTTGTGTCCTCTTGGAGCATGTTGTGTCCTCTTGCAGCATGTTGTGTCCTCTTGGAACATGGTGTGTCCTCTTGGAACATGTTGTGTCCTCCTGGAGCATGTTGTGTCCTCTTGGAGCATGTTGTGTCCTCTTATAACATGGTGTGTCCTCGTGGAACATGTTGTGTCCTCTTGGAACATGGTGTGTCCTCTTGGAACATGTTGTGTCCTCTTGGAACATGTTGTGTCCTCTTGGAACATGTTGTGTCCTCTTGGAACATGGTGTGTCCTCTTGGAACATGTTGTGTCCTCTTGGAACATGGTGTGTCCTCTTGGAACATGTTGTGTCCTCCTGGAGCATGTTGTGTCCTCTTGGAACATGGTGTGTCCTCTTGGAGCATGTTGTGTCCTCTTGGAACATGGTGTGTCCTCTTGGAACATGCTGTGTCCTCCTGGAGCATGTTGTGTCCTCCTGGAGCATGTTGTGTCCTCTTGGAACATGTTGTGTCCTCTTGGAACATGTTGTGTCCTCCTAGAGCTTGTTGTGTCCTCTTGGAACATGTTGTGTCATCCTGGAGCATGTTGTGTCCTCCTGGAGCATGTTGTGTCCTCCTAGTACATGTTGTGTCCTTTTGGACATGTTGTGTCCTCCTGGAGCATGTTGTGTCCTCTTGGAACATGTTGTATGCACTTGAACATGTTGTGTCCTTCTGAAACATGTTGTGTTCTATTGGGACATGTTGTGTCCTCCTGAAGCATGTTGTGTCCTCCTGGAGCATGTTGTGTCCTCCTGGGACATGATGTTTCTAACCATTAAGTGCTGAACATAAGGTTACCAGTGATTTCCAAAATGGCTTGTCTTTTCTAAGAACATTAAGTACACATTTTCAATTTATTGGTTGCAGCAATTGTGTAATTTCGTCAAAAAAGAAAAGAAAAGAAAACAACAATTTCGCGAAATAAAGCAATTAGCTTCCAAATTTTGCTGAATGAACCAATTGGCATTTAAAATTCGCTTAATGAAGCAATTAACAGTCAAAATGTGCTAAATGAAGCAATTAACAACCAAAATTAGCGAAATGAAGCAATTAACAGCCAAAATTAGCAAAATGAAGCAATTAACAGCCATGTTTTAATGATTGTCTTATCTCCTCATTCATTGGTCATTGCGCCACATTCATTAGGTGTTGAGTCAAGCTTCAGGCGTGCGTGTTCTGTTATAGAAGAAATAAAACTGGTTGGTGTAAAGGTTAGTTCATTTCTTTGGATGTTTATGTTTCAATTTGGACTTTGTACATCATTCGGAATTTTTGGAAACTAAGTCGAGTGAATTTAGTCCACAGATAATCGCCATTGTATAATGGACATTTCAAGATCCCCTCCTCAGCACGTTCTACAGTATGAGTCAATATCGCCATACACTAGGGAGCCGCGATAGCTCAGTGGTTAGTGAACTGGACTACCACGGACAAGGGGTAGGGTTCGATCCCAACCGACCGCTTCCGGGTTCACCCAGCCTTAAATGGGTACCGGATTTTTTTTCTGGGAAAGTAAAGCTGCACGGGCGTAATACTGACCACATTACCCCAAAAATCATGTGCTGAAGGTCTTTAAAATATAGGGTCACTAACACCATATTTCCCTATACGCCACTTGGCGTGACGGGGGTACTTTACTTTTTTTTTTATAGGTACAGCGGTTTGTTATTGATACCTTAGTTGATTTGCTTATTGTGTCTTCCCATGAAGATAAACACAAGTGTCTCTTCTATTTTATATCCAAAGTGATTAGAGAAAAGTTTGTATTTCAAGATTTAACAACTTTTGTGGTTAAAAATTGAATATTGCATCTCCCGAAACTCTCAAAATCTATGTCAACAGAAGTGAGAAGGAGAGTCCATCGGTGCTATCGAGAGTCAATTCTGACCTATGGGAGCGAATCATGGACAATAGACAAACAAACGAAAAGAAGACTAGAGGCCACAGAGATGGGATTTCGCAGAAGAATGTTGAAAGTTCTCTGGACAGCTAAAAAGACCAATGAGGAAATTCTCTAAGAGGCCAACACAAAATTGAGCTCCTAAGAAACATCAGAAATAAACAATCAACATTTTTCTGGCAGATCATGAAAAGAAAAAAAAGTTGGAATACTTGGTTACAACTGGCAAAGTAGAGGGAAAGAGAGATTGCGGACGACAAAGAGAGATAATACTAGATAGCTTGGTGTCATGGCATGGAAAACAGTCAGATACAATGCACTGTGGACAGAAGATTGTGGAAGGACATGATCGCCTACGCCAACCGGTATGGCACATGATGATGATGATGAAACTCTCAATTGTTTTAGTCCTCCTGTTACGAGCATTAACCACAACAATAATTCAGATATTCAATATTAACTTCAGTTTGTAATGTTCCGTTTTGTGTACAGTGTCACAAATTGAAACCACTTCCATTAAATCTCAATTTTGAGAATCAGTGGCATGTACTAGATCAGGACATTGTCATCAATAAATGCTGCAAAATTGATAAGCTTGGAACTAAAATGCAACTTTGGGGTAAAAAATAAACAGCTGTGTGGGGATTGCTTCATTTCAAATAACTGACGATTGCTTCATTTCAGATAACTGACGATTGCTTCATTTCAAATAACTGACGATTGCTTTATTTCAGATAACTGACGATTGCTTTATTTCAGATAACTGACGATTGCTTTATTTCAAATAACTGACGATTGCTTTATTTCAGATAACTGACGATTGCTTTATTTCAGATAACTGACGATTGCTTTATTTCAGATAACTGACGATTGCTTTATTTCAGATAACTGGCGATTGCTTTATTTCAGATAACTGACGATTGCTTTATTTCAGATAACTGACGATTGCTTTATTTCAGATAAGTCTAGAGCATGTTTATGTGAAATTGGCAAGGAAATAGTTGCACACAAAAATTACCCAGACAAAGCAGGACACTGTCGACGGGAGGAAATGTAAAGATGTCTCCAAGGGAATCTGTGAGTGGATTCTCCATCACTGAAATATGATGACATCGTGCGATGTATGAGATTATAATAGTCAGTGAGTCATAGCTCGATACTGATGATTCGAATAAGCGAACCAAAACTGATTAAGACCCAACACCACCTCCCCAGGGTTGCTGTTGAAACAGAATAGATAGTCCGACAACTCGAGTATGACATAGATCACGCAGTTGTTCCCCTTAAGACACCACAAAATGTGACGTGCGCATTTAAGTCATGAACCTCTTTTCAAAGAATCAGTCATCATGGAGACAAGATTCATCATCGCCTGCATCACGAAACAGAACGCATAACGATGAGATTGTTTACGGTGAGAATCACACGTACATATCTCAAACACACAAATACATAATGTGATAAAACACACAGTTTGATATTTGTCACGTTCACCCAGTGTCGGGTCTACACTTGGTGGGCTCCTAGGCTGGGCTCCTAAGCTGGGCTCACTTCTAGGAAACTGTGAGCCCCCTGTTTAAAAAAAAATAATATCGACAGGTCTTTACCATGATCATCAAGTGCCATAGCGGTTGGTGTAGGCGATTCTGTCCTACAATTCTCTACCCACTGTGCATCGTATCAATTCTGTTGTTGACTGTTTTCCATGCAATGATACCAAGCCATCTAGTATCTTCTCTCTTTGTCGTCTGCGATCTCTATTTCCCTATATTTTGCCAGTTGTAACCAAGTATTCCAACTTTCCTCTTGTCATGATGTTCCAGAAATATGTCGATTGTTTGCTTCTGTCGTTTTTATGAGCTCCCTTTTTGTGTTGGCCTCTTTGAGAATGTCCTGGTTGGTCTGTTTTAGTTGTCCACGGAACTCTCAGCATTGTTCTGAGAAATCCCATTTCTGTGGCCTCTAATTGTCTTCTAATTTGTTTATCTACTGTCCATGATTCGCTTCCAAAGGTCAGAACTGGCTCTATATAGAACCGATAGACTCTCTTTCTTATTTAAACTGACTTAGACTTATTGCATAAGGCATTTTTCATTTTCTGAAATGTTCCTATCCCTAAGCTATTCTGCTTTTTATTTCTGTGGTGCATCTTCCATCTGATGGTATTATTGTAGGGAAGTATTTGACGCGTTGCACTTGTTTCAGATTTGTCCTGTTTATTTGTATACTGCATAATGGTGATGATTATTTCTTTGATATGACCATTAATTCTGCTTTCTTACTATTCAGATTTAGACCTTTCTTATTGCTTTCTTTTACTATTATGTCAATCATTTCTTGTAGCTCATTCTCTTTCTCTGCTATTAAGACTGTGTCATCCGCATATCGCAAATTATTTATGTTGTGACCGTTGACTTCAATTCCTTTTTTGTCTACTATTGATGTCATAATATGTTCGATGTAAAGTGACAACAAATCCGGTGACAGAACACAGCCTTGTCTGACTCCTTGTTTTACATATTGGAACTGTTCTGTTTGGTTGCTAATTCTTATGGCTGCTGTTTGTTGCCAGTACACGTTTTTATGATTCGCAGATCTTTGCCATCAATGTTTAATTTCTCCAGCATATTGATTATTTCCACATGATTTACTTTGTCAAATGCTTTTGTGTAGTCTATAAAGCACATATATAGATCTTTCTTTACCTCTGTAGTTCTTTCTGTCAATGTTTGCATGATTTATATTGCATTATTGGTGCCCTTTCTTTCCACAAATCCACATTGATCCTTACTTATTTCTGGTTTTATTTTGTTCCTTACACGTCTCATGATGAATGATTCTTAGTAATATTTTCGTCATATGGCTCATGAGACTAATAGTGCGATGGTTTTCACAATCAGTGACACCTGACTTCTTCGGTATGGCTACAAAGCTAGATTTTAGTTAATATTCAGGTATGTGTCCAGTGTTATATATGCTATTGAGCAGTTTTGTTATGACTTGTACTCCCAGCTCTCCAAATGTATTTATCTCTTCGATTGTTATATTGTCAGGACCTGGAGCTTTGCCTCTTTTCATGTGTTGAATTGCCTCCTCCACTTCACTCTGCATTATTGGTGGTCCTGTGTCTTTGTTTGAATTGTTTAGCTCTGGTCTTCCATCATCATCGAGTTGACTGAGATATTATGTCTATCTCTCCAGTATTTTCTCCTCTCCCAATATATTATGTCTATCTCTCCAGTATTTTCTCCTCTCCCAATATATTATATTTCCTTCCTTTGATTTCACACATCCTGAAACTTCTTTTCTTCCTGTTAATTCATTGAACTGATTGTGCATACATTTTATTTTTGTTGTTGCTGATTTTCCATTTCTTCACATTTCTGCTTTAAGCATCCTTCCTTTGGATCTCTTTGTGCAATATTTTGTATGTCAGTGCTTCTTTCTTATCTTTTCGTCTTTTGTCCATTAATTCAGGTGTTTCTTCTGTCATCCATTTCTTTTGTTAATTCTTATAGTCACTGATATTTAAAAAAAATGTTTCTTCAGTATTTCGTTTGAACATTTCCCATAACTCCCCTTAATCTTTTATCCTCTTAATCATAGATTACAAAATAAACAAATGTGGGCGCCACCCCCTCCCACCAAAAAATAAAAAACCCACTCGGATTGAGGGTTACCATTAAGCTGTTGCTTGTTTATCGTCGATCTAAACCCGGCCCTGCCTTTACCACAATCGAAAAGAGGCATCTATACACACCAAGTAGTGAAATAATTCGACTATAAATAACCCTCACGTGACTTAAAAGGACCCTCGGTAGCACCCATTTTAGACATTGACCACGTGGGTTAGTACCCTTGAGTTTGTGGATTATGGGCCTTGATGGACGAGGTAGTTGATCGGTTCCAGAGACAAGTATAAGATAATGCTGGTTCAGGGCGAGATATGGCTTACGTCATCGAGATAACAGGAGTACGCTTTCAAGGTTTCAAGGGCTTACCTTTCTTTCGTTAACTTAACGCTATCAAGCAGCAGGAGAAAGTGTGTTTGTCCCGAGCTGACGAGACAGACCGACAGTGAAGCGTTCGCGAGTGTGTTAAAATAAACCAGAGCTCTTCCACTGTAATTTCTAATCTAAATTCACAATTACTGTATTAATTTAATTACCAGTTATTTTTATAGCGATAATTTAACACGCCGAGACTCCGCAGTGTATTACACGGCTGTTAGTTTCCATCTAATAGTGGTATTATAGTTCTAACCTTGGAAAAGTTCCATCTCTTATCGAAAACGATGTTATTGAGTTATTTCCGGGTCATCAACATTGCACTCCGACCTATGGACCCCCTCCTCCCCTAGATCCCCTCCTCAGCAAGTCTCACAGTGTCCAGCGACTGACAACTCCAGTTCTGTGTTGGTTAATAAGTCTTCTTACACGTCCACTAAGTTTCTCGTTTCTGGCTGTGCTCATCTTAACTCCCATCTCTTTCATCAGAAGGAGTGACGTTGACTCATAGTTGTCGAAGTCCTGTGCTCTTCCCACATCTCGGAGGGTATATTCAGTTGATGATTGCAGCGTAACACATTCCACTCATTTTTTAAACTGAAAATATATGGAGGTGGTTTTCATTCGTTACACCGCTGACTAAAAAAGAACAACCAACCTATAAGGATTAGTCAGCTAAACAAAATAATCGTAAGTGTTATTTTAAATGAAGAATGATTGTAACTAAACATCAAAGATTGCCAGAGCTGAGAATTTTGGGGAGTGCAATTTTACATTTTAACCAATTTTTTTTTCAAATTCAATTTTTAGATGCATCTTTATCTAATCACTTTGGATATAAAAACATCTTTATCTAATCACTTTGGATATATAAACATCTTTATCTAATCACTTTGGATATATAAACATCTTTATCTAATCACTTTGGATATATGAACATATCTAATGGAGATCCAGTACTTTCCCAAACAATATGGAAACTCTTGGGCCCATCTGATATGTCTCCTCATGGAAGACATAAAATACCAGAACTTAAGGAAAATATAGCAAGAATCATGAAAAAAGGCACCCAATCAGACACAGAAAGAAAACACGTAGCAGAAAAACACATATACGATACCTACCAACATGATTCTTGGTCCCACATATACACAGATGGCCCTGCTACAAATGCCGCCAGAAATGGAGGGGGAGGTGTGTTCTTGATGCTGAATAATCAGGACGAGATCACCAAGTCAATAGCTACTGGGAAATTCTCAAACAACTTTAAAGCAGAAACTGAGGCCATCAGAGATGCTGCAACACTGGCTGCTCAACACAAAAATAACATGCACAATAAATTGATGATTCTGACTGATGCACTGTCAGTATTATCCGCTCTAAAAAACCCCAAGAACAATGAACTAGATGATTTGAGAACAACCCAGGACCAACTATGCAATAACTTCCAGAAAGTAGTCATTCAGTGGATACCATCACACTGTAATATACACGGGAACGAACGCTCAGACAAATTAGCTAAAGAGGGAGGGAGATTACCTCAAGAGAACCATCCACTCAGTTATGATGAAGTCAAATCCATCCTCAATGGTCAGTTCCATGAACAATGGAAACGAGAACACCCAAAGCATAACGAGAGTGACGGATACCACCAACTATCAAGGAGGGATCAAGTCATTATAATTCGCCTACGCACTGGCCACAATAGAATGAGAAATCACATGTTCACCAAATTCAAAATAGGTACAACCAGCCTATGCCACTGTACACTGGACAATATGACTACAAAACATGTTCTACAGGATTGTCCCCAGTACACAGACCTGAGAAGAGCAATGTGGTCCACGCCCATCTCCCTGGAAGAGAAACTATATGGGGCAATCGATTCACTTAAACAGACAGCTGACTTCATGAGAGAGTCTGGAATCCTACTCTGATTGAGTCTTGATCGCAGAGAGAGAGAGAGAGAGAGAGTGTGAGAGAGAGAGAGAGAGAGAGAGAGATCTAATCACTTTGGATATATAAACATCTTTATATAAACATCTTTATCTAATTACTTTGGATATAAAAACATCGTTATCTAATCACTTTGGATATATAAACATCTTTATCTAATCACTTTGGATATAAAAACATCTTTATCTAATCACTTTGGATATATAAACATCTTTATCCTATCACTTTGGATATATACACATCATTATCTAATCACTTTGGATATAAAAACATCTTTATCTAATCACTTTGGATATATAAACATCTTTATCTAATCACTTTGGCCATAAAAACATCTTTATCTAATCACTTTGGATATACAAACATCTTTATCTAATCACTTTGGATATACAAACATCTTTATCTAATCACTTTGGAATTATCAAAATAAAGCATGTGCTCTTTACCTTACTCTAGAGGGACAATTGAGTAATTGAACTAATGTATCAGTGACAAAAAGCATTGGAGTGACGCTAATGTCAGCAAGATTTCAATGGCAGCCTTACGCTATCTAGTCCAATAGTAGGATAAGGTACCTGCCACACTGGTTGCATCAGCCATCAAGAGCCCCTTTTACCACTCCAGATAAGGTACCTGTCACACTGGTTGCATCAGCCATCAAGAGCCCCTTTTACCACTCCAGATAAGGTACCTGCCACACTGGTTGCATCAGCCATCAAGAGCCCCTTTTACCACTCCAGATAAGGTACCTGCCACACTGGTTGCAACAGCCATCAAGAGCCCCTTTTACCACTCCAGATAAGGTACCTGTCACACTGGTTGCATCAGCCATCAAGAGCCCCTTTTACCACTCCAGATTCTCATCAAGTAATATGCCTGCTGGCGTAGCTGAATATGTCTCTCCGAAACTTTCGATCACGATAGTTATCTATCATCTGTTGTTGAATTCTGCCATTTCATTCGCTTAAATCTCTTCGTCCCTCAATTTTCCCAGTTGTTACAACATATTCCAGCTGTTTCCTTCTCATCACATGACCAAAAAATGATGATTGTTTTTTCCTAATATTGGAAATGAGCTCTCATTTTGATTTGTTATCTTTCAGAACGTTTTCATTACTCTTCTTAGCTGTCCATGGTATTCTCAACATTCTTCTGTAAAACCACATTTCTACAGCCTCCAGTTATTTTCTCGTCTCTTGTCCTATTGCCTATGATTCACATCCATATACTCCAGGTACTGTTGCACTTGATATGTCACTCCAAATATATCAGTCAGCTCCAGATTTGAAGCGATCAGCGATTCATAGCTGATTGTTTGCATTAAAATCCGTGATCCAGAACTATCCAAATCCTACTCCATATCTTCGCGGTGCCCTAGAAACAGACTAATGGCTACCTGAGTAGGAATCTTGGGAAGGCTATCGGTATTTAAAATCAACATAGTCTAGTTTAGCACGTTGGACGAAAGTCTCACATATTACAGGTCTTCTGCAGACCGGTAGTTTCATTTGCAGGTCTTCTATAAACCGGTAGTTTCGTTTACAGGTCTTCTACAAACCGGTAGTTTCATTTACAGGTCTTCTACAAACCGGTAGTTTCGTTTACAGGTCTTCTATAAACCGGTAGTTTCGTTTACAGGTCTTCTACAAACCGGTAGTTTCGTTTACAGGTCTTCTATAAAACGGTAGTTTCATTTACAGGTCTTCTATAAACCGGTAGTTTCGTTTACAGGTCTTCTATAAACCGGTAGTTTCGTTTACAGGTCTTCTATAAACCGGTAGTTTCGTTTACAGGTCTTCTATAAACCGGTAGTTTCGTTTACAGATCTTCTATAAACCGGTAGTTTCGTTTACAGGTCTTCTATAAACCGGTAGTTTCGTTTACAGGTCTTCTATAAACCGGTAGTTTCGTTTACAGGTCTTCTATAAACCGGTAGTTTCGTTTACAGATCTTCTATAAACCGGTAGTTTCGTTTACAGATCTTCTATAAACCGGTAGTTTCGTTTATAAGTCTTCTATAAACCGGTAGTTTCGTTTACAGGTCTTCTATAAACCGGTAGTTTCGTTTACAGGTCTTCTATAAACCGGTAGTTTCGTTTACAGGTCTTCTATAAAGCGGTAGTTTCGTTTCAACATGTGAGACCATGCTCAATGCACGCTTGCTAAGGACGGTTGACCACGGAGACTGAATAAGCAAGCCACTGTAGTGAAACATCCGCTGATACTGAAACACAAAACTTAATTTTCCGTAACAGGCCTTTCTATGGACAGCGGGTGACAAAAGAAAACAAGGAAGAAATAGAAATCTCTAGAAGAACAATTAATATAAAGGGCTTAACTTTGAGCTTAAGAGCAAACCAAGACTTCGGAGAGAATTATCAGACTTGGAGTATTATGCTTTCTCCCTTACGTGACATCTTCGGCACGGGACGAGTTAGTAACTCCAAATCACAACACAACGTAACTACGCCCACTTAACATCCTTCAAGGGCGGATGATGAAGAATGGTGTTTATTCCTTTAGTAGTCGTCTGTTGATTGATAGAAAGAGAGCGTTTAATGCTTCATTCTACTCTGTTACTATGCGCAACAATACACCCTTTAAATCTCATGTGAGAAGATAATAATAAAACATGCACAACAAATTAATTTACAATACACAATTGTTTGCCGATTAAAAAACAAAACAAAATTAGTCTTACTACACAGCTAAATATTCTGAATACGACAAAAATGCATGTTCTGCGTCAAATTTGCAACTGCGTCTAAGGGAGCGAACACACGCTGGTGACAGAAGATACACACAAAGTCAATCATCATCATCGAGTGCCCTCTCCGCAACGTAGGTTGGCTACCATGGATCGCCATTCTACTCTGTCTCTTGCTTTGATGGTGCAGGCTGTCATAGATTGACTTGTCCATCTTTTGATGTTACTCGTCCAAATTAGTCTTGGTCTGCCTCTTTTACCTTGTATTTTCCCTTCCAATATTAATTTCAGTAGGCTGTTGTGTCTTTTAACATGCCCCACAAATTTCATTTGTCAATGCTTGTGCTATTTTCGCAGCTTTGGAATAGAAAAAACAACAACAATAATAATTTAACATTTTTTAAGTCTTGAACATTCCTGAGCGAAGAAAACAAAGTTGTCACGTGAGTAAATTAAAAGCGGGTAATGGAGTCAAGCGAAAAGAAGGTTATGAGAGGCCAATAATTTATGGCACAAAGGTCTATTTGCGTCTCGGCTAAATAGTTTTGGTTCGCAGTTACATGCCAACCTCAACTTGTGTGAACGCTATATCTAATCGTACGGACTTACATACGAGCCTAGGTTTGTGTGAACTCATACATACTATGTATGTACACCCACACATTTTCCAGCCCTCCTGTGTGAACACACACGTACTGTACACCAACACTCACGAGCATTAAACTCTATTGTTGTAGTCACCTACAGCCACTTGACAGAGATAATCAGTGAGGCGTAGGCGTGTCACAATAAGTGCCACAGACACACCACACACACACACACACCACACCACACATTTATTGTGATTTCTCACTCAATGAAAGTAAAAAAAAAAAGTAAAGTACCCCAGTCACGCCAAGTGGCGTAAAGGGAATATGGTGTTAGTGACCATAATTTTTACAGACCTTCGGCACATGATTTTTGGGGTAATATGGTCGGTATTATGCCCGTGCCGCTTTACTTACCCAGAAAAAAATCCGGTACCCTTTTAAGGTTGGGTGAACCCGGAAGCCGTCGGTTGAGATCGAACCCTACCTCTTGTCCTTTGTAGTCCAGTTCACTAATCACTGAGCTATCGTGACTCCCCTAATGAGAGTACTCTTGTTTAAGTTTTGTTAGTCCGTCTCGTCTCTCCTTAGGTTTAGCTGCTGAAGACCATTTTATGTTTGTTTTATATATCTTCTACAACTGTACTCACGGCCGGGCATGATGTTTCATGTATTTTATATAAAATACGATCTATTTGCGCTCTTGTTAACGTGTTGGGCTATCTTTAATGGTCATAGAATTGTTAAGAAAATGTACCGTTCGGGGGCGAGTGAGGCACCCTGTACCCATCATTATGTGGCATACCAGTAGGCGTAGGCGATCAAGTCCTTCCACAGTTATCTATCCACAGTGCGTCGTATTAATTGATTTTTTTCCGTGACACGATACAAAAAGCTATCAAGTATTTTCTCTCGTTGTCGTTCCTGAGCTCTCTTTCCCTGTATTTTCCCAGTTGTAATCAAGTATTCAAACTTTCCTTTTTCTCACGACGTGCCTGAAGAGTGTTGATTGTTTCTTTCTGATTTACGTAGCAGCTCCATTTTTGTGTTCCCCTCTGATAATTTCTTCGCTTCTTTTTGTTTTCTGTTTAACTGTCCCGGGAACTTTCGACATTCTTCTGAGAAATCCCATTTCTGTGGTCACTAATCGTCTGTACATTTCTTTGTTTATTGTCCGTGATTCGTCCTCTACTACTACGGTAATTTATGAACAAACAAGAGGGGAGAGAGAGGAGGCAGAGGAGGTAGAAAGAGTGAGAGAAAGGTAAAAAAGTTAGAGAGAGGGAGTTAGAGAGCGAGGGAAAGAAGAGAGAGAGAAAGTTAGAGAGAGAGAGAGGAGGAGAAGAGAGAGAGAGAGTTAGAGAGAGAGGGTTAGAGATAGAGTTAGAGAGAAGGGGAGAAGATAGAGAGAAGTTAGAAAGAGAGGGAGAAGAGAGAGAAAGTTAGAGAGAGAGATAGAGAATGAGAGAGACAGGGTAGAGAGAGAGAAAAACTTATACGAAGAGAAAGTTAGAGAGAGAGAGGGAGAAGAGAGAGAGAAAGTTAGAGAGAGAGTGAGAAGAGAGAGAGAAAGTTAGAGAGAGAGGGAGGAGAGAGAGAAAGTTAGAGAGAGAGGGAGAAGAGAGAGAGAGAAAGTTAGAGAGAGACGGAGAAGAGAGAGAGAAAGTTAGAGAGAGATGGAGAAGAGAGAGAAAGTTAGAGAGAGAGGGAGAAGAGAGAGAGAGAAAGTTAGAGAGAGAGGGAGAAGAGAGAGAGAGAAAGTTAGAGAGAGAGGGAGAAAAGAGAGAGAAAGTTAGAGAGAGACGGAGAAGAGAGAGAAAAAGTTAGAGAGAGAAGGAGAAGGGAGAGAGAGAAAGTTAGAGAGAGAGAGGGAGAAGAGAGAGAGAAAGTTAGAGAGAGAGGGAAAAGAGAGAGAGAAAGTTAGAGAGAGACGGAGAAAAGAGAGAGAGAAAGTTAGAGAGAGAGGGAGAAGAGAGAGAGAGAAAGTTAGAGAGAGGAAGAAGAAAGTGTGCGACATAGGGAGAAGAGAGAGAGAGAGAGAGAGAGAGAGAGAGAGAGACAGATAAGGTGGTGGGAGATAACAAGAAAGAGTTCAATAGGAGGGTAAATCACAAGGGGCGACAATCTTGACATTTCTAGTCTTACAGAAACGCAAAGTTTGAGTGTAATCCTGAGCTTAACCCGCCCTTGTTAGTTGACGACTGGGCCTTCTATTAAAGAGGATGTTTAACTGCGGCTGTTGTCACGTTCGTTTACATCTCACCTCATGTCTTCTTCTTGCTTCCTGTTTGCTGTCGCTTTATTCCAGTAATTATTTGTTACCGCTGTTTCTTTCTTTCACTCTATATTTACGTCATTAAAAAATCTCGAGAGCTAAAGAGTTTATTATGAGGCCTGTAGCGGAGTTGAAGAGCTCAGTCAGCGAGGGGGAGACGGAGATATGTTCAGAGAAATAAGAACGATAATAGGAAAATGTAGACCATCACTTCAAGTAATTAATAAGTACCCAACATTCTCCTCCACCCAACAATCTCCTCTACCCAACATTCTCCTCCACCCAACATTCTCCTCCACCCAAGAGGGTGGATATGTTCAGAGAAATAAGAACGATAATAGGAAAATGTAGACCATCACTTCAAGTAATTAATAAGTACCCAACATTCTCCTCCACCCAACATTCTCCTCCACCCAACATTCTCCTCCACTCAACATTCTATTTTTTCCAACCTTCTCTTCCACTCACACTTCTCCACCACCCGACCTTCTCCTCCACTCCACCTTCTCCTCCACTCCACCTTCTCCTCCACTCAACCTTCTCCTCCACTCAACCTTCTCCTCCACGCAAACTTCTCCTCCACTCAACCTTCTCCTCCACTCAACCTTCTCCTCCACTCCACCTTCTCCTCCACTCCACCTTCTCCTCCACTCAACCTTCTCCTCCACTCAACCTTCTCCTCCACTCAACCTTCTCCTCCACGCAAACTTCTCCTTAACTCCAGCTTCGCCTCTACTCAACCTTCTCCTCCACTCCAACTTCTCCTCCACTCCAGCTTCACCTCCACTCAACCTTCTCCTCCACGCAACCTTCTCTTCCACTCCAGCTTCTCTTCCCCTCAACCTTCTCCTCCACTACAGCTTTTCCTCCACTCAACCTTCTCCTCCACTCCAACTTCTCCACCACACAACCTTCTCCTCCACTCAACCTTCTCCTCCACTCAACCTTCTCCACCACTCAACCTTCTCCTCCACTACAGCTTCTTCTCCACTCAACCTTCTCCTCCACTCAACCTTCTCCTCCACTACAGCTTCTTCTCCACTCAACCTTCTCCTCCACTCAACCTTCTCCTCCACTACAGCTTCTCCTCCACTCAACCTTCTCCTCCACGCAACATTCTCCTCCACTCAACCTTCTCCTCCACTACAGATTCTCCTCCACTCAACCTTCTCCTCCACTCAAGCTTCTCCTCCACTCAACCTTCTCCTCCACTACAGTTTCTCCTCCACTCAACCTTCTCCTCCACTCCACCTTCTCTTCCACTCCAGCTTCTCCTCCACTCAACCTTCTCTTCCACTACAGCTTCTCCTCCACTCAACCTTCTCCTCCACTCAACCTTCTCCTCCACGCAACCTTCTCCTTCACTCATTCTTCTCCTTCACTCAACCTTCTCCTCCACCCAACCTTCTCCTCCACGCAACCTTCTCTTCCACTCCAGCTTCTCCTCCACTCAACCTTCTCCTCCACTGCACCTTCTCCTCCACTCAACCTTCTCCTCCACTCAACCTTCTCCTCCACGCAACCTTCTCCTCCACTCAACCTTCTCCTCCACTCAACCTTCTCCACCACTCAACCTTCTCCTCCACTCAACCATCTCCTCCACGCAACCTTCTCCTCCACTCAACCTTCTCCTCCACTCCAGCTTCTCCTCCACTCAACCTTCTCCACCACTCCACCTTCTCCTCCACTCCACCTTCTCCTCCACTCAACCTTCTCCTCCACTCAACCTTCTCCACCACTCAACCTTCTCCACCACTCAACCTTCTCCTCCACTCAACCTTCTCCTCCACTCCACCTTCTCCTGCACTCAACCTTCTCCACCACCCAACATTCTCCTCCACTCTACCTTCTCCCCCAATCCACCTTCCCCGTTCTCAAACAACGCCCAATGAAAGCACTGGAGATGAAGACAAACAAACATAGAGCGAAGCCTTCCATGGCTGTGATTGTTGTACCCTTGCTGAGAAAACAGCCACATCTGAACGGGGCACACCAGCGTCGCCCAGCACAAACAGCATCGCCGTGCTGATAACATCGTCTGTCAGCAACCACTCAACATAAACACGGCAGTTAATGGTTGCTACCGAAGTGCTGGTTATTCTCTACATATGCTCCACATTTTACAACGAGTTAAATGAGGCACTTCATAAATGCAAACCACATGAAACCACCATAGTTCTAGGGGATTTAACGCAAAAGTAGGAAAGGAAAGAGTTGAGGAAGTAGTTGGTCAATATGGCTTAGGCGAGAGGAATGAAAGAGGTGAGAAACTTATTGACTGGGCAAGAACACACAGCATGATGATAGGAAACACCTGGTTTAAGCAACATCCAAGACGTCTGTGGACATGGAAAAGCCCTGGGGACAACGCACGTAATCAAATTGATTATATAATGATAAGCAATAGATTTAGAAACAGTCTGGTGTGTGTGAAAATTAGACCAGGGGCAGATTGCAATAGTGATCATGTACCAGTTGTGGGAAAGCTTAGAGTAAAATTAAAAACATCAAAACGAGCCTCAGTTAACATCAAGTTGAATTTAGATTTACTCAAATCAGACAAGAAGCTACAAGACAAATATAAAATCACAATTCAGAACCGGTACAATGCAATAGAGAAGATACAAAGCATTGATGAACAGTTGGAAATGCTTAAAGAATCAGTGCAACAAACATCAAAAGAGTTTATACCACCAGTGAGGACAATTTAAAGAAATAAATGGATGACAGACGACATTTGCAGCTATAAGAGATGTTAATTAGCAGCAAAACCGTGTTTTAAAAAAAATTTATGATGTAAATAACCGAGATATGCTGTAATTATGTTAATTTAGTGAAATAATTGAACTATTTTACAAAGCTTATTTCCAGCAATGTTTGTGTCACAAATTACAAGGTTAAAAGTCAACCTCAATGTTCGGTCATACGTCCTGGCATTCTCAAGTTTCGAACCTACTGTCCTCCGTTGCATTGTGGGTATGCTCTGTCAAGTTCTCAATTGTCAATCCTCAAGATTATTCCGATCGTTATCCCTGAGGATTTTCCAATGTCTGTCTCCTTGTGATCCAATTAAACCCTACCCTACTACTGTCTATTAATCTTATAACCAACCTCTATGTTTCATTCCTGGCCATCGTCTCTTTCCATTTTCCGGCCATTTCCTTCCTCCATTTTTGTATATCAGTGGTGTGTGTGTGTTCTAGATAGGATTTCCTTGTTTATTTGGAATAGTTTGTTTGTAATACCCGATGAAGGCTTTTGCCGAAACGTCGTAGTTCGTCTTGTCCTTCTATTAGTTTAGCTGCTGCACACCGTTTTATTTTTATTTTACATGTTCTCGTACCTCTATTAGCAGCCCAGTATAGTATTTAATATTTTGTATATTTGATATGTGTACTTATCTACAATCATCATCATCATCATCATCATCATAATCATCAAGTAATATGCCTGCTGGCGCAGGTGATGATGTATCTCCACAACTTTCGATCTCGACAGTTATTTATCTTTTCTGTTGTTGACCTTCTTTCAAGCCATTCTCTTAATCTGTCTGGTATATTTTCTCTTTGCTTCCCTCTACCTCTTCTTCCCATCAATTTTCCCAGTTGTCACAATATATTCCAGCTATTCCCTTCTCATCACATGACCATAAAATGATGATTGTTTATTCCTTATATATGACATTTGCTCTCTTTTTACTTTGGCCTCTTTCACAACGTTTTCTTTACTCTTCTTAGCTGTCCATGGTATTCTCAACATTCTTCTGTAAAACCCTATTTCTACAGCCTCCAGTATCTTATCTACAATAGGAAATCCACAAGACAGAAGATGTAGACGAAAACAGAGAGGAAGAATGTTGAGTCACCAAGTGGCTGTTGTACCAAAAACAAAATGAAGTTATGAAATATTTTAGTGGAGCGGTTTCTGTAGAGAGACTGTGTATCTACGCCACGAGATTCTACACAAGCTTAAGTCAAGGTACAGAGACATATATGAAAACGTTTGTTGACAATTTATATTCTCACTGTATGCACGACGCTATAAATAGATTACGCAGAGATAACTCCGGTTGAATCGCCGTCATTCAATGTAATTGGCTGGAACGAGGTTACCGCGCTTATATTGCAGTAACTGCGCATGCCTAAACGTTGAGTACATTTGTTGACATTTGGGTAAAGTGACATCACAAACTCACGATGACCACTTGACATTTATAAGCAAATGTACATCAAAGTAACACAGACGAGTACTACTCTTATCTGTTTCTCCGTCTATTTTATTTGTGTAATTTTTTTGTCCTGTTTCTTTCTCTTTCTAAAAATTATCACTCTATGTTCTTTTCTCTCTGTCGATATGATGTAATTGACATGTCTACATACCATTTAAACGTGCATACCTTTTACATGAAACTTATGTATTGAATACCCTGTACATGAAATGCTACAGACAAATCCTTAAAATACCTTGGATAACGATAAAGAAAAATTAAGACATTAAAAGATTAAAACAATAAAGAGAACTGACTTATAAACACTATTCTACAATGGAAATTAAAATCTTATGGTCACATCAAAAGACACAGCGGGCTGGAAAGAAGAATAATAGAAGGTGTGGTTCCTGGGCGACAAGGCAGGTGCAGACCAAGAAGAAGGTGGTTTCAAAACATCAAGGAGACCTTCTACATGACAACTGAAGAAGTGGGAGATCTGGCTAGAGACAGTGATCCTGTCAGACTGGTTGTGGTGAATGCAACGTTCTGTGGGAGATCTGGCTAGAGAAAGAGCTTCTTTCAGGCAAGCTGTGGTGAATGCAACGTTCTGTGGGAGATCTGGCTAGAGAAAGAGCTTCTTTCAGACAAGCTGTGGTGAATGCAACGTTCTGTGGGAGATCTGGCTAGAGAAAGAGCTTCTTTCAGACAAGCTGTGGTGAATGTAACGTTCTGTGGGAAATCTGACTTGAGACAGAGCTTCTTTCAGACGAGCTGTGTGAATACAACGTTCTGTGGGAGATCTGGCTAGAGAAAGAGCTTCTTTCAGGCGGGCTGCGGTGAATGCAACGTTCTGTGGGAAATCTGACTAGAGACAGAGCTTCTTTCAGACGAGCTGTGTGAATACAACGTTCTGTGGGAGATCTGGCTAGAGAAAGAGCTTCTTTCAGGCGGGCTGCGGTGAATGCAACGTTCTGTGGGAAATCTGACTAGAGAAAGAGCTTCTTTCAGGCGGGCTGCGGTGAATGCAACGTTCTGTGGGAAATCTGACTAGAGAAAGAGCTTCTTTCAGACGAGCTGTGTGAATACAACGTTCTGTGGGAGATCTGGCTAGAGAAAGAGCTTCTTTCAGACAAGCTGTGGTGAATGTAACGTTCTGTGGGAGATCTGGCTAGAGAAAGAGCTTCTTTCAGACAAGCTGTGGTGAATGTAACGTTCTGTGGGAGATCTGGCTAGAGAAAGAGCTTTTTTCAGACAAGCTGTGGTGAATGCAACGTTCTGTGGGAGATCTGGCTAGAGAAAGAGCTTCTTTCAGACAAGCTGTGGTGAATGCAACGTTCTGTGGGAGATCTGGCTAGAGAAATAGCTTCTTTCAGACAAGCTGTGGTGAATGCAATGTTCTGTGGGAGATCTGGCTAGAGAAAGAGCTTCTTTCAGACAAGCTGTGGTGAATGTAACGTTCTGTGGGAAATCTGACTTGAGACAGAGCTTCTTTCAGACGAGCTGTGTGAATACAACGTTCTGTGGGAGATCTGGCTAGAGAAAGAGCTTCTTTCAGACAAGCTGTGGTGAATGTAATGTTCTGTGGGAAATCTGACTAGAGACAGAGCTTCTTTCAGACGAGCTGTGTGAATACAACGTTCTGTGGGAGATCTGGCTAGAGACAGATTCTTTCAGACGGGCTGTGGTAAATGCAACATTCTGTGGGAGATCTGGCTAGAGGCAGAGATTCTTTCAGACGGGCTGCGGTGAATGTAACATTCTATGGGAGATCTGACTAGAGACACAGAATCCTTCAGACGAGCTGTGGTGATTGCAGCGTTCTGTGGGGGATCTAGCTAGAGACAGAGCTTCTTTCAGACGAGCTGTGGTGAATACAAAGTTCTGTGGGAGATCTGGCTAGAGACAGAGCTTCTTTCAGACGAGCTGTGGTGAATAAAACGTTCTGTGGGAGATCTAGCTAGAGACAGAGCTTCTTTCAGACGAGCTGTGGTGAATAAAACGTTCTGTGGGAGATCTGGCTAGAGACATAGCTTCTTTCAGACGAGCTGTGGTGAATACAAAGTTCTGTGGGAGATCTGGCTAGAGACAGAGCTTCTTTCAGACGAGCTGTGGTGAATACAAAGTTCTGTGGGAGATCTGGCTAGAGACAGAGCTTCTTTCAGACGAGCTGTTGTGAATACAAAGTTCTGTGGGAGATCTAGCTAGAGACAGAGCTTCTTTCAGACGAGCTGTGGTGAATACAAAGTTCTGTGGGAGATCTGGCTAGAGACAGAGCTTCTTTCAGACGAGCTGTGGTGAATACAAATTTCTGTGGGAGATCTGGCTAGAGACAGAGCTTCTTTCAGACGAGCTGTGGTGAATAAAACGTTCTGTGGGAGATCTGGCTAGAGACAGAGCTTCTTTCAGACGAGCTGTGGTGAATAAAACGTTCTGTGGGAGATCTAGCTAGAGCGTGCTAAACACTCCAAGGTATGGTGACAGCTTTACAAATAAAGAACACAACACAATACTGACGTTTCGGCCTGTGGCCTTCTTCAGAATACAGGGACAACGACAACAAGCGGTGAAGCACAATTACTACATGTTAGATGATCAAGTGGAGGGCGAGGAAAGTAGGATGCAGAAATAAGAAAAGAGAGAAATGAATTTTACATGATGAGAGGTATGATGGGCGTCAAAATATATAAAATAGAAAAAGAGAGAGAAAAATGAATAATAAATTGTACTTAGCTGAGCTCAGAGCAGGAAAACTGTAATCCGTGCTGAAACCAGTCGGAATGACTAAAAGCGCAGAGAACGTGTATAGAAAGCAACACGTGACAAAGACAGGTCAGTAAAGAGGGCAAAAAGGATCTAATATCGGGAAAACCAAAAAGGGGGGGGGAAAGGGGGATAGACGAGGACACTCCTGGGACACAACAAGCAATACATATAAATCACTCAACAATGGAAGTGAGAGATCACGCGAGAGGTTAAGAGAAAGAAATAGAATGACACGACAAAGTAGTAAACTAGGCAGTGGGTGAGAGAGATGGACTCTACAGAATGGATGGCCTCGAACTGAAAGAGTTGAGAGGTAGGTCAACGAAAGGAAGGATTGGATACTGGAGGAAGAGATACGGTGAGGAAGAATAATAAAGCCGGTATAATGAGAAGGGCGATAGAGGGGTGGTCCGGAGGAAGTTAGTCTATCGGGAGGTAGGGAAGTATTGGAGGAGGAGGTATGGAGAGGAGGGATAAGAAGCAGGTATGTGAAAACTGGATAGGGGGAGAGGCGGTAGGTCAGAAGTGAATGGAAAAAGAGAAAGTCTGGAAGAAGTGGAGCAATAGGGGATGGTGTGCAAGAGGTATGAACCATAGGAGGTAAAGAAGTAGGGAAATGATAGAACAAAGGGGGGAATGAAAGTGGGCATCAGGATAAGGGGGATACTGGAATAGTAGGTATAGATGAGTAGTGACTACAAGTGAATAGAGAGGAGAGGGGTGAGCTAGGAGTAGATCAGCAGAGGGGTGGTAGGAAGGACGAGGGACAATAGAGGTGGGCAGAGAGATCGTACGTACAGTCCAGGTGGAGAGGTGATATAGTGATAAAGAGGTAAAGGACATGAAGGTAGTCAGAAGAGAAAAAGGTGTAGGGAGAGGGGGGGGGGGTTAGGAGGAAGAAGGCAAGATGGGGGTTACTCAAAGAGGATATGAAAAGCAGGGATGGACGAGGAGTAGAGGACCCAAGAAGAGAAATAGGAAGAGAGGTCCATATCCTCTTTGAGTAACCCCCATCTTGCCTTCTTCCTCCTAACCCCCCCCTCTCCCTACACCTTTTTCTCTTCTGACTACCTTCATGTCCTTTACCTCTTTATCACTATATCACCTCTCCACCTGGACTGTACGTACGATCTCTCTGCCCACCTCTATTGTCCCTCGTCCTTCCTACCACCCCTCTGCTGATCTACTCCTAGCTCACCCCTCTCCTCTCTATTCACTTGTAGTCACTACTCATCTATACCTACTATTCCAGTATCCCCCTTATCCTGATGCCCACTTTCATTCCCCCTTTGTTCTATCATTTCCCTACTTCTTTACCTCCTATGGTTCATACCTCTTGCACACCATCCCCTATTGCTCCACTTCTTCCAGACTTTCTCTTTTTCCATTCACTTCTGACCTACCGCCTCTCCCCCTATCCAGTTTTCACATACCTGCTTCTTATCCCTCCTCTCCATACCTCCTCCTCCAATACTTCCCTACCTCCCGATAGACTAACTTCCTCCGGACCACCCCTCTATCGCCCTTCTCATTATACCGGCTTTATTATTCTTCCTCACCGTATCTCTTCCTCCAGTATCCAATCCTTCCTTTCGTTGACCTACCTCTCAACTCTTTCAGTTCGAGGCCATCCATTCTGTAGAGTCCATCTCTCTCACCCACTGCCTAGTTTACTACTTTGTCGTGTCATTCTATTTCTTTCTCTTAACCTCTCGCGTGATCTCTCACTTCCATTGTTGAGTGATTTATATGTATTGCTTGTTGTGTCCCAGGAGTGTCCTCGTCTATCCCCCTTCCCCCCCCCCTTTTTGGTTTTCCCGATATTAGATCCTTTTTGCCCTCTTTACTGACCTGTCTTTGTCACGTGTTGCTTTCTATACACGTTCTCTGCGCTTTTAGTCATTCCGACTGGTTTCAGCACGGATTACAGTTTTCCTGCTCTGAGCTCAGCTAAGTACAATTTATTATACATTTTTCTCTCTCTTTTTCTATTTTATATATTTTGACGCCCATCATACCTCTCATCATGTAAAATTCATTTCTCTCTTTTCTTATTTCTGCATCCTACTTTCCTCGCCCTCCACTTGATCATCTAACATGTAGTAATTGTGCTTCACCGCTTGTTGTCGTTGTCCCTGTATTCTGAAGAAGGCCACAGGCCGAAACGTCAGTATTGTGTTGTGTTCTTTATTTGTAAAGCTGTCACCATACCTTGGAGTGTTTAGCACACCCCACCATTGGCTCCTTGCTACCAGCTTTACCGCAGCATTGCAATTATTTGCCTGTTCCCAGATCTAGCTAGAGACAGAGCTTCTTTCAGACGAGCTGTGGTGAATACAACGTTCTGTGGGAGATCTGGCTAACGACCTGATGATGATAAACGTATTTATGTATATATACATTTTGTTGATGAAATGAGTTATTTAGTATTCAATTATGTGTGTGGATGTAAATTATACCTTTTTGAATAGTATACATTGCAGTTTGTGAATAGTAAATTCTTACAGTTTTGTGAATAGTACACCTCATTGTTATTTATAAAATACTACGCATTTTTATTAAAGTAAGCCCTCACAATTTGTTAATACTACATCTAAGAGTTTGTGAAGAGTATGTCCCTCATTTTGTGAAATCGGTTGACTCAGAGTTTGTGAATGTTATTCCTCACAGTTTATGATCAGTCAGATCTCACAGTTTGTGAATGTTATTCCTCACAGTTTATGATCAGATCTCACAGTTTGTGAATGTTATTCCTCACAGTTTATGATCAGTCAGATCTCACAGTTTGTGAATGTTATTCCTCACAGTTTATGATCAGTCAGATCTCACAGTTTGTGAATTATCAACTTCACAATATGTGAATAATTAGTGCAGTGTCCACAGTTTGTAATACTTCAGTAAATATTTTGTAAAAAATAAAAGTTTGTGAACTTTACAGTTAGTCATTAGTTTGTTACCGGTAAATTGTATAGTTAGTCACAATTATAATAGTTATTTACGACTGTAATAGTTAGTCACAATTATAATAGATAGTTACAATTGTAATACTCACAAATATAATAGTTTCTTTACAATTATAATAGTTAGTTACAATTGTAATACTCACAAATATAATAGTTACAAATGTAATACTCACAAATAGAATAGTTTGTTACGAATTTAATAGTCACAATTATAATAGTTAGTTACAATTATAATAGTTAGTTACAATTGTAATACTTACAAATATAATAGTTGGTTACAATTATAATAGTTAGTTACAATTGTAATACATGTACTCACAAATATAATAGTTACAAATGTAATACTCACAAATAGAATAGTTTGTTACGAATTTAATAGTCACAATTATAATAGTTAGTTACAATTATAATAGTTAGTTACAATTGTAATACTTACAAATATAATAGTTGGTTACAATTATAATAGTTAGTCACAATTATAATAGTTAGTTACAATTATAATAGTTAGTTACAATTGTAATACTTACAAATATAATAGTTAATTACAAATGTAATACTCACAATTATAATAGTTACAACTGTAATAGTTAGTTACAAATATAAAAGTTTCTTATTAGTAAACATGCCATTTCACAAGTCGTAGATATTACTGTACGGCAGTCGTATATGTCACAAATTACCATTTCTAGAGGTTATTTCATTAGTTGTAAACATTATAATTAGTATTTTGTATGTATTGTAAACAGTTAGTCAGTTGCAAACGTTACAGTTAGTCATATATGTTAGTATAATATTAAACAATTTGATTATATAAATTAAAATAATAATTATTTTTGTAAAAGAAACATAATTTTATTAATAATTATAATATTAAAATATTACGTCAATAATTGACGTTTCACATTATAATAGTCAGAACCTATATTTCACCATCAATGGAAACTAATGCGGAGCCAGGACAAAGCAAGTGTTGATAAGAGATGAGAAGAGGAAGACCTGTTTAGTCGAAACGTTTATTTGTCAGACTAGTTTTATCCAGAAAACGAAAACATCCTATTTTTAGTCATGTTTTAGTTCACCCCTGTTTGACCTTTCAGCTCGTTAATAGTAACCCCAGCGCTCGCCAAAAGCAGACCCCACATTTCGCTCATCGCTCTGTTGGAACCAAAAACAAACGCAGGACTAGCTACAAAATCATCAGATATTATCATTCACTGGGTCGCAAACACTGTACCTCTGCTGTTGGCACGCTACCAGTTTAACAGCCTTGACAAAATGTTACTTTCTGTTTTATTAAAACACAGCACAATAGACTCGCTTTGTTCCGGATAACGCCCCGGCTGTTGTTACCAAGATCTAGGATTGGTTCCATCACGCACAAACAACTTCTGGTCACAGACACGCTCGTTCAGATTATGTTCAGTCCAGATGGTTTTGATGACTGTTAAGTTCCAAGAAATGCCATCATTAAGTAGTTTTGTTGCACTCGTTTCATGAGACGCGAAGTTTTGTAAGAGGCGGTGATGAGACGCGCATAAATCTATCAAGACATGAATGTTATTTTATAGACGGACACTAACGGGCTCTGTTTCTTGTGTGTGACGGTGTTTCTACATTAGGAATGTCATAGGTGTATCTCTAAGACGTGGGCAAGTATGGGGATGGGAGGTTCTCGTGAGATTACAGGAGTTCTCCTATGATACAGAAGACAAATAATCATCATCATGTGCCATACCAGTTGGCGTAGGCGATCATGTCCTTCCACATATAAGTAAAGTAAAGTAAAGAGCCTCCGTCACGCCAAGTGGTGTATAGGGAATATGGTGTTAGTGACCATACACTTTACAGACCTTCAGCACATGATTTTTTGGGTAATGGGGTCGGTATTACGCCCGTGCCGCTTTACTTTACCAGAAAAAAATCCGGTACCCATTTAAGGCTGGGTGAACCCGGAAGCCGTCGGTTGGGATCGAACCCTACCTCTTGTCCTTTGTAGTCCAGTACACTAACCACTGAGCTATCGCGTCTCCCTTCTATCTACAGTGCATCGTATCAATTCTGTTGTTGACTGTTTTCCATGCCATGACACCAAGCTATCCAGTATTTTCTCTCTTTATCGTCCGCGATCTCTTTTTCCTTTTATTTTGCCAGTTGTAACCAAGTATTCCAACTTTCCTCTTCTCATGATATGGCCGAAAAATGTTGATTGTTTCTTTCTGATGTTTTTTAGGAGCTCCCTTTTTAGTGTTGGCCTCTTTGAGAATTTCTTCATTCGTCTTTTTAGCTGTCCAGGGAACTTTCAACATTCTTCTGAGAAATCCCATCTCTGCGGTCTCTAATCGTCTTTTTCATTTGTTTGTCTACTGTCCATGATTCGCTTCTATAGGTCAGAATTGGTTCTATATAGCACCAATGAACTCTCCTTCTCACTTCTATAAATAATAATAAGAACCGAATTTTATTGTGGAGGGAAACTTCCGAGGCGATGAGCGAATCATTTCAAGTAAAAATTTACAACACTACAAATCATAAGTAATTAAATACATAAATAATCAACAAAATCATATATAATCAACAACAGAAATAAAAAGCGAAGAACAATGGACTGCCCGAAGCAGGATCGAACCCGTACTCGACGCACTGCCACGAGAAACCTGCGCTAGAACACACGTCAAATTAAGTAGCCTAAAAAAGTTGCTGTCGTTAGCGATGTCTTTCATGCATGTGTACTCATGGCTATGGGATAGGATAATCTAAGGGGAAAGGGGAGGACGGACACATTCTCATGGGGGGTGGGGGCGGCATGGGCTCTCGTGCGGTCCGTGTATTTCTACGGGGACTAGTTCCCATGGCATGCACATAGATTCTTATACGTCACGTTTTGTGTTTCTGTGAAATTTTTATCTTTAAGGGTACTAACTCTCTCAGTGAACTCTTAGATTCTCATGTAAGTGGCCTAATTTTACAATAGAGCTAGTTTCTCACGAGGGTCACTTTGACTCTCCTATGATTGTTGTATCTCAGGAACTGAGCTCTCACGAGGGTCACTCTGACCCTCCTATAATTGTTGTATCTCAGGAACTGAGCTCTCACGAGGGTCACTATGATCCTTCTATATATGACGCTGAAAATGTGTGGGAACAACTCTAAAGTCTGAGACTGTTATGATATTATATCACCAGTAATCAAGATAATGAGCTTAATTTTTCATGTTATTTTATGAGCTGAAAAAAGGGTTCCCTATATAGCCTGGGACATCTGTTACCACTTCGAGGCTTGATCACACCAACTTATGGTGATGTATTTAACAATTCCAGTTGCACATTTCATGTCACAGTTCACCTGCACAGGTCCGAGTTGTTCGCTTCTGCTGCGGACACCCAACAGTTACTTATTCTCGTTGACAGCCCATAACAGGACGTTAAATTGTCGTTATTGCTGTGTGTCGTTGTTTGTGTCGTCGAGAAAATACTGGATAGCTTGGTAGCACGGCATGGAAAACGCTCAACAACAGAGTTGATACGATGCACTGTAGATAGAAGATTGTGGAAAGACATGATCGCCTACGCCAACCGATATGGCACATGATCATGATATAAAATGGTCTTGTAAATAAACTGGTCTTCTATATAAACTGGTCTTCTATATAAAATGGCTTTCTATATAATCTGCTCTTCTATATAAAATGGTCTTCTATATAAAATGGTCTTCTATATAAAATGGTCTTCTATATAAAATGGTCTTCTACATAAAATGGTCTTCTATATAAAATGGTTTTGTAAATAAACTGTTCTTCTATATAATGAAGACTAAGGGAACACGTGGCTTCATAATCATCACCAAGTACAATGCTTGCTGGCGTAGGTGATCATGTTTCTTTACAACCTACGATCTCGGCAGCTTTTTTATCATTTCTGTTGTTGACCTGCCAAGCCATTCTCTTTAGCTGTTTGGTATCTTTTCTCTGTGTTTCCCTCTATCTCTTCGTCCCTGAAATGGCTTACAAGAACAGAACTGCTTACAGAACCTGAACTCAACAAAAGCATGAAAATAACACAAGCTTCCAGGGTTAAAGTAAAAAGAAAAAAAAAAAAACAAAAAAAAAAAAACACAAGATGAAGTAGAGACTAACTTCAAAAACAAAGTGAACACATCTGACAAGCTTTGGAAGTAACACCAAAACGGACACATCTGACAGGCTTTGGAAGTAACACCAAAACGGGCAGACGACAAAGAAACATATAAGTAAAGGTGTAAAGGCATCAAGATGCGTAGAATGCGAAGCTGCTGTAAAGCTGATGGTAATAATGATAGTTTAAGAAAAAGGGAAAACGTGATATGGTAGCAGCTTAAAGTAGGTGAGTAACAAGACAAAGAGTGAGACGACGTTTCGGCCAGGTAGGCCTTCAGCTGGAACAAAAAACAACAGCTCAAAAAATATATAAGGAACATTATAAAGTTAAAATTACCAAGAACATATTTATTGTTAGATAAAACATTTGAGGATTTAGCCAGTGCAAAAGATGACAATTAAAAACCTTTAAAAGATGCAACTGTCAGTATTTTAGTCTAGAGCTGAGTGTTTTATTAAAAAAAATAGAGAGAGAAAAAAGAAAAGCATAAATATTTTAAACATTTTATACAAACTGCATGAGAAAGTAAAAGTAAGTAAAGGGGGAGGGAACAGGCAAATAATTGCAATGCTGCGGTAAAGCTGGTAGCAAGGAGCCAATGGTGGGGTGTGCTAAACACTCCAAGGTATGGTGACAGCTTTACAAATAAAGAACACAACACAATACTGACGTTTCGGCCTGTGGCCTTCCTCAGAATACAGGGACAACGACAACAAGCGGTGAAGCACAATTACTACATGTTAGATGATCAAGTGGAGGGCGAGGAAAGTAGGATGCAGAAATAAGAAAAGAGAGAAATGAATATTACATGATGAGAGGTATGATGGGCGTCAAAATATATAAAATAGAAAAAGAGAGAGAAAAATGTATAATAAATTGTACTTAGCTGAGCTCAGAAGAAAGTGCCCCTGTCACGCCAAGTGGCGTATAGGGAAATATGGTGTTAGTGACCATATATTTTACAGACCTTCAGCACATGATTTTTGGGGTAATATAGTCGGTATTACGCCCGTGCTGCTTTACTTTCCCAGAAAAAAATTCGGTACCCATTTAAGGCTGGGTGAACCCGGAAGCCGTCGATTGGGATCGAACCCTACCCATTGTCCTTTGTAGTCCAGTTCACTAACCACTGAGCTATCGCTGCTCCCTGCAAGAGAAAGACTATCAGAAAATCATCATCATCATGTACCATACCGGTTAGCGTAAACGATCATGTCCTTCCACAATCCTATATCCAGTGTATCGGATCAATTCAGTTGTTGACTATTTTTCATCCCATAACACCAAGCTATCTAGTTTCTTCTCTCTTTGTCGTCCGCGAGATCTATCTTTCCCTGTTTTTTGCCAGTTGTAACCAAGTATTCTAACTTTCCTCTTTTTATCATAAAATGCTGGCCAAATAAAAGAAGTCAACAAAATGTGCTCAATATTTCTATTCATGAAGTAATGCACACGATGATAAAAGAAGCTGAAGGACGAATTGGTATTCTGGTCAACAGAGGTTCAGAAATAACTTCATAAGGGATGTCATGTAGTGGACATAGAAGTGATGTCATGTAGTCGATTCATACGGGATGTCATGTAGTAGATTCATAAGGGATGTCATGTAGTGGACCTTGGAAGTGATGTCATGTAGTCGATTCATAAGGGGTGTCATTTAGTGACCTATAAGTTATGTCATGTAGTCGAATCATAAGGGATGTCATGTAGTGGACCTTGGAAGTGATGTCATGTAGTCGATTCATAAGGGGTGTCATGTAGTGAACCTAGAAGTTATGTCATGTAGTCGAATCATAAGGGGTGTCATGTAGTGGACCTTGAAATGATGTCATGTAGTCGATTCATAAGGGTGTCATGTAGTGTACCTAGAAGTGATGTCATGTAGTCGATTCATAAGGGATGTCATGTAGTGGACCTAGAAGTGATGTCATGTAGTCGATTCATAAGGGGTGTCATGTATTGGACATAGAAATGATGTCATGCAGTCGATTCATAAGGGGTGTCATGTAGTGGACCTAGAAGTGATGTCATGTAGTCGAATCATAAGGGATGTCATGTAGTGGACCTAGAAATGATGTCATGTAGTCGATTCATAAGGGATGTCATGTATTGGACATAGACGGGATATCATGCAGTGAACACAAATTGGATGTTATGTAGTGGACCCAAAAGAATGACGTGCAACTGGACTCATGGGATATCATCAATTGGACCCAGAAAGGATGTCGTGTTGTGGAACCAAAAAGGATGGCATGTAGTGGATCCAGAAGAGATGGCATGTAGTAGACCCAGAAGGGATGTCATGTAGAGGACTCGGGATGTCATATATTGGAACCGGAAGGAATGTCATATAGTGGACTCAGAAGGGATATCATCCAGTGAACTCAGAAGAGATGACATGTAGTGAACTCAAAAGGAATGTATAGTGGAACTTAAAGGTAAATCATGTATTGGACCCAGAAGGGATGTCATGTTATGGACCCAGTAGTGACGTCATATTATGAACCCAGAAAGGATTGTACTAGAAGGGCAAATGAAAGAACTTCTGGCAGAGAAGCATCGCTTCGAGCAGGAATCGAAAGTCCCAAACCTGGATCACTGTGTACGATAACGCTACTTAAACAGCACAATGAATGTACATGATTGTTGACTATAAGATGCTATTGTTCGTGCTCAGCAGTGGCCGTTTCATCGAAGACGGGTTAGGAAAAAGGTAAAGAAAATATATTTACGACCTGAGGGGAAAATGAAACAGCTTTCTAAAGTGGTAATTATGTTTTTTTGACTACAGATCATCATCATTAGGTCGCATGTCTTTTACAGAAAGTTGCATTCACCACAGCTCGACTGAAAGAATCTGTGTCTCTGGACAGATCTCCCAAATAATGTTGCATTCACCACAACTCTTCTTCCTCTTCTTTCCTTTCTCATTTGCCTTTCAGCGTCGACGGGAGATATAATTTGCGGTTTTTTGCTCTTCTATTCGATTTGATTTTTGATTATTATACAATCATTCCCTTACTTTTTCATTTACGCTCGTTTTTCTTTACTACCATCCATTACTATGATTATAGTCATTAATTCTTTCATCATTGAATTCACCTTTTCCACCTCTATTTCAATTATTATTTCATTCACGATTTTCTAATTCAATTCTCATATACAAACATGATTGTTTTTTGCTCTTCTATTCGCCTCTGCAGCTGTTATGTTTCCTAGTGCTTCTAATATTCCATCGATCCATCTTTTTCATGGTCGACCCTTGGATCTGGTGTTCACACAACGTTTGTTGAAGGCTCGCTGTGTTGTGTTTTGTTCTTTCTGCCCTGTCACATGGCCAAACCATTTTATCTATTGTTTCCTTATATATTCTATGGCGGGGGCTATTCCTAGCTTTTTTCTCAGTTCTTATCTGTGTCTCTGGACAGATCTCCCACATAATGTTGCAGTCGCCACGGCCCGTTTGAAAGAATCTCTGTCTCTAGCCAGATCTCCCACAGAACGTTGCATTCAGCTCGTCTGAAAGAATCTCTTGTCTCTAGCCAGATCTCCCACAGAACGTTGCATTCACCACAGTCCGTCTGAAAGAATCTCTGTCTCTAGCCAGATCTCCCACAGAACGTTGCATTCAGCTCGTCTGAAAGAATCTCTTGTCTCTAGCTAGATCTCCCACAGAACGTTGCATTCACCACATCCCGTCTGAAAGAATCTCTTGTCTCTAGCCAGATCTCCCACAGAACGTTGCATTCAGCTCGTCTGAAAGAATCTCTTGTCTCTAGCTAGATCTCCCACAGAACGTTGCATTCACCACAGCTCGTCTGAAAGAATCTCTTGTCTCTAGCCAGATCTCCCACAGAACGTTGCATTCAGCTCGTCTGAAAGAATCTCTTGTCTCCAGCTAGATCTCCCACAGAACGTTGCATTCACCACAGCTCGTCTGAAAGAATCTCTTGTCTCTAGCCAAATCTCCCACAGAACGTTGCATTCAGCTCGTCTGAAAGAATCTCTTGTCTCTAGCCAGATCTCCCACAGAACGTTGCATTCACCACAGCCCGTCTGAAAGGATCACTTTCTCTAGCGAAATCTCCCAATTCTTCTGTTGTCATATTAAAAGTCTCGATGATGTGTTGAAACCACCTTCTTCTTGGTCTGCCTCTGCCTTATTGCCCAGTAACCATGCCTTCCATTATTGTTATTTCCAGCCCGCTGTGTCGTTAGACTTGGCCATAGTATTTTAATTGTACGTCATCAAAATGGCTGATTGTATATCCCTAAAACAGCCGTACGCTAATAGTGAAAGGCGAAATGAAGGAGTTTCGTTCACGACTTTCCCGCACCGGAGTTTCATGTTAGTCAGGGGTGGGGGGTTGGGGGGGGGGGGGGTGATGTTGTCTAGATTCAAGGGGGCTACTGTGAGATCGAGGGTGAACATGTGAACTGGTTTATAATTTCACAAATTCACATTGCTGGGAGATCTTACGGCGTGCTGTTTGATGTGCGACGGATTTAATCCGACGACTTACTGTGTTTCATATTTTCGGATTTGAAGTCAAAAACGATGTCCTAACATCATCAAGGACTATACATAAAAAAAAAACACAACGATCATTATCTTCAGGAGGATGTGAACTTCCGGTCAATATGGCGGATAGGTGGCGGGAACCATTAAAGACTATGTCTGAAAAGTGTTCCTTGTTGCAGTTTCCTCATATTCCAAGTCCGGCTTGTTGCAGGAGCTACTGAGTTAAGTGCTCTGTGCACACTGTGAGCTGTGAGTTTCATCTGTTTTGATCGTGTTTCGACATTCCGATTGTTTATGATGAATGATGATATCATATGATGGAGATGAGATTGCTGTGTTCACTTTCTGTGTGGTTTCGCCTTATGCCTTTTGGTGTGTGCTGAGATTGGTATGGTGGGGACTACAGCTACATTTCTTTGTTTGGGAGATGAGATAGTAATTCGGATTATTCCACTGGCACAGGCGATTGAACAATTATGGATTTTAATTCATTTGCAGTGATACCAGGGCCTGCAATAACCATTATAATTTTAACAAAAGATGAAAGCACGAAATAACAGATGATATCATAAAACAGTTTGAAAACAAACTCAACGTTTTCCAAATTGAACTTAGCATTTCCTTTCGAGTTTCCTAAGAAGAGAAAAATGGCATGAGACTGAAAGTTATGTACTTATGACAACATACTCTGCCGTGGAAATCTAATTTCCGAGTATCATTGATTCAAGTACCGAACAATTTCTCTTCAAGAATTACAAAGTTGTTGATGGAGCAGCAAAATTAATGAAGTATGGAGATGGCTTAGCATTGAGAGTATGAAGTTTGGGAATTTTTGGAACAGATTCATCTTCAAGTGTTGTTCATTTTCCAGGCAGCTCAATTTAGATTTATGCATTTCTTAGATGAAGATTTGTATGCAAAATATAGAACAAAGGTTTAGGTGACATAAATGAGATTTGATATAATTAATAATTTAGTTTAGTTTATGTTTAGTTTAGTTTAGTTTAGTTTAGTTTAGTTTAGTTTAGTTTAGTTTAGTTTGGTTTAGTTTAGTTTAGTTTAGTTTAGTTTAGTTTAGTTTAGTTTAGTTTAGTTTAGTTTAGTTTAGTTTAGTTTAGTTTAGTTTAGTTTAGTTTAGTTTAGTTTAGTTTAATTTAGTTTAGTTTGACAGGTAATCCTCAATGCGCATTGGCAAGTCACAAAAGAGCTCAGATCACTACCATAGTATATCCTCCAACGTGTAGCGACAAAAGGACGCCTGTGTTTGTGTTAGTTGATAAGCCATCTTTGGATTCCACACTGTCTGGCACCTTCCAGTATTGTTGCTAATTCTGAGTTATTTTTTTGAGTCGGTTCATCTTCCATTGAGGAATTCAGAATGTCCAATCGGTCCATTGCTCGTCCGCACTCAACAAAAAAATCAACCGAACTAGAAAGTTTGTCAGCATGTTCATTCACTATCTCTTACTATCCGCGTGCTCTGGCGCGAAAATGAAGCTGAATTTTGCTAGACTTGACCTCCTTAGAGACCTCAAACACTGCCGTCGAACACAATCACTTGCGATCTGTCTGCGCATGCTCATTGAGTCACTAAAGTGATAGCCATAATTTCCATTATCAAAATAATTGTAAGTCAAAGCGAAAGCATCATTGTCAAGGTCAAGGTAAAGTACGAGACTTGAACCGGCGTCTTAGCCCGCGAGTATCCACCCATATGTGCTCGGCCGCCTATCCAGCAGTGTTTGGAGACTTCTGAACAGTGTCACTTCAAGCATCGAAACTCACGATGCTCGGCGGAATTCCTCACCTTCCCAGGATGCTTCTACCCTGGTACCTATTTCTGCCAGCGGCTGAGTCGACCTCGGGGGTATTTGTTTTCCAACCACGAGTTCAACTCACACTACTTCCAGCGGGAATCGAACACGGGTCCGAACGTCGGTAGCCCAGTCGGGTGGTTTTCCCAACTAGGCTACCGAGGCCCCCCGAGCACCACTGTCTTCCTTGAAGTTCCTACCTACATCAATTATAACTAACAAATAATCAATAAATCTACTTTTCATCGCCAGTTTATGTTCACTATTGGAAACAAGTCAACCTCGTCTTCGCCTCGTTTGTGGATTATTAATTCAGAAGAAAATTGACCATCAAATTTGACTCTCAAATACTTCAATACACATCCCAATGATCTGTCATTGAATGAAACAACAAGGAGGACCGTAAACATATTCTTGCGCATATTTATAACCACATAGTAAATGATGAACTCACATATGAAGCATAAATCTATCAATCCCAGCATTTCTTGGAGGATGTACAGACGCTTGTTAACTTTATTGTCGAGATGTTCGATGTTCAACATTTCTCTAGGGCATAGTAGATGATCACAGAAAGAGATGGGAAGACAGCATAATAGAGTGGACAGACCTTGACTTGTGCAGAACTGTCTGCGCCAGAGAGAGAAAGATGAACGACTGTGGTTCCAAACACCTGCTCCAATACAACGACCTAGATTGTCAACGATGGACAATTTTGTGCCAAATTACGTTGTTGTTTTTTTCTCATGTATATCTTCGTTAACGATCACAGTTTATCGCCCAGACAAAGAAGCACAGGTAGACAAATAGGCACCAGTAGACAAAGAGGTACAGGTAGAGTCACAGGTAGACAGTGTCACAGGCAGACAAATAGGCACCAGTAGACAAAGAGGTACAGGTAGACAGAGTCACAGGTAGACAGTGTCACAGGCAGACAAATAGGCACCAGTAGACAAAGAGGTACAGGTAGACAGAATCACAGGTAGACAGCGTCACAGGTAGACAAATAGGCATCAGTAGACAAAGAGGTACATGCAGACAGAGTCACAGGTAGACAGTGTCACATGCAGACAAATAGGCACCAGTAGACAAAGAGGTACAGGTAGACAGAGTCACAGGTAGGCAGAGCCACAGGTAGACAGTGCCACAGGTAGACAGAGCCACAGGTAGACAGTGTCACAGGTAGACAAATAGGCACCAGTAGACAAAGAGGTACAGGTAGACAGAGTCACAGGTAGACAGAGCCACAGGTAGACAGTGTCACAGGTAGACAGAGTCACAGGTAGACAGTGTCACAGGTAGACAAATAGGCACCAGTAGACAAAGAGGTACAGGTAGACAGAGTCACAGGTAGACAGAGCCACAGGTAGACAGTGTCACAGGTAGGCAGAGCCACAGGTAGACAGTGTCACAGGTAGACAAAGAGTTACTGAGACACGAACAGGGAGAAAAAAAAAACAAAATCAGACCGACATGCACAGGGAGAGAGAGAAGGACTCAGAGTGAGTAAGAGAGACAGAAGGAACAACTGAGAAATGCACACAAAACATACAAGACGTTTATAAAGTCGTTGTGTAGTGAAACAGAATATCATGACGCAAATTTCATCAATCGGTGACGTAATTTCAAGAATATCGTTCACGCCACTGCATAGCAATTGATAAAAACACTGCACAAATAAGCTGATAGATATACACACAGAAAGATGGAGAGAGATAGAGAGAGCGAGAAGGAGGAGGAGGAGAAAGATCTCAACCTATCTATATATCTATCTATCCATCCATCTATCTATCTATCTATCTATCTATCTATCTATCTATCTATCTATCTATCTATCTATCTATCTATCTATCTATCTATCTATCTATCTATCTATCTATCTATCTATCTATCTATCTATCTATCTATCTATCTATCTATCTATCTATCTATCTATCTATCTATATATCTATCTATCTATCTATCTATCTATCTATCTATCTATCTATCTATCTATCTATCTATCTATCTATCTATCTATCTATCTATCTATCTATCTATCTATCTATCTATCTATCTAATCTAATCTAATCTAATCTAATCTAATCTAATCTAATCTAATCTAATCTAATCTAATCTAATCTAATCTAATCTATCTTATCTTATCTTATCTTATCTTATCTTATCTTATCTATCTAATCTAATCTAATCTAATCTAATCTAATCTAATCTAATCTAATCTAATCTAATCTAATCTAATCTAATCTAATCTAATCTAATCTAATCTAATCTGTCTGTTTGTATATCTGTCTGTATGTCTGTTTGCTATCCATCTATCTATCCCTAGCAGACAGAATAATAGAAAAGGAGAAAACACAACGAAAGAAAAGAACAAATAACATTCGCTAGCCCAGCTGCAAAATCCATAGTCAGTTATGAGTGACGGAGGCAACTACTACTACTATCTATCCCTCTCTTCTCATCCAACACGTCTGCTATTCCGACTCTTCCTCGGTTATCCCTTTCTTTATTTGTTTCCTTCTTACATAAACAATATTTATCAGAATAAAACCTAGTTATTCTGTTGTTTTTTTGTTTTTTTTTTTAAATATATTTCCGCAATTACTGTCCATGTTAATCATTCATAGCCCAGTATTGGGTGCAAAACGTTTCGAGACATAATATTATCAATTTCAAACTGCCTTTTACTACAATGACGTAACCATCTATAATGTTTGACAACTTGTGCACTACAAAGATAAAGATGTTAATTTAAAATGAAAACATGATGATATTAAAAATATCAGTTTATATTTAGCAGCGTTAAATTGGTAGCGAGGAGCCAATGGTGGGGTGTACTAAACACTCCAAGGTATGGTGACAGCTTTACAAATACTAAATTGGTAGCGACGTTGGTTTGAGACGCTAATGTACGCTAAACCAGAGATGGCTGCAGCTAAACTTTCCACTCCAGGGGAGTCAATTTGCGGGCAAGGAATAAAGTTATCGGCCCTGAAGGCGTGTGATAAAGGGGGATAATTCTTCGATTTCATTAAAGAAAGTAGATTGTTGTTAATGTATAGGAATGGGTAATTCGCCCGCGGACAGATAACTCTCGTCTGTTACATAAAGGCATGTTAAGCCAAGGACGCAAGCATTGCTGTTCAGTGTAACAGCTATCGCTGCTGTGTTGAGAATGTCAATCGTTATAAGATTTCTGGCAACTAAGTTTTGCGTGTAACGTAGAATGCACAGCTGCTTTTCTTATGATTAAAGTGCCATTTTAAATATGACCCTTACAATTTCCCCAAAATTGTATGTTATTATGAACTACATTGGGGGCCGGGATAACTCATTGGTTAGTGACCTGGACCAAAAAGGACAAGATGTCGGGTTCACACAACCTTAAATGGGTACAGGATTTTTTTTTTCTGAGCAAGTAAAACGGCAGGGCCGTAATATTGTCCACATCACCCCAAAAACTTATGGTTGCTAACACCATATTCCCTATACGCCACTTGGCGTGATGAGGCTCTTTACTTTTATTTATGTTTTAGTTTACTTTCATATACTACATTATACATATACTAACATTCTATCTCTCTGCGATCAGGACTCTCACACGAAGACAGCTGTCTGTTTAAGCCTGTTAGATCCACTCCGCTTGAATACCTGCTAAAACGTTGCACTGTGTTCTGCGCCAGTGGCCCAGTGCATCCGATTTCAGCCAGCATTTTGTTCATGTTTGCTTCCTTAGCCTTTGATTGTCCCCAATCTAGTGCACTAGGGTCGGAGACAGAACAGCTGGTAGATTAGACAACATTCCTACACCGTGCACTAGAGTCGGAGACAGAACGGCCGGTAGATTAGACAACAGTCCTAAACCGTGCACTAGAATCGGAGACAGAACAGCTGGTAGATTAGACAACAGTCCTAAACCGTGCACTAGAGTCGGAGACAGAACAGCTGGTAGATTAGACAACAGTCCTAAACCGTGCACTAGAATCGGAGACAGAACAGCTGGTAGATTAGGCAACATTCCTAAACCGTGCACTAGAGTCGGAGACAGAACAGCTGGTAGATTAGACAACATTCCTACACAGTGCACTAGAGTCGGAGACACAACGGCCGGTAGATTAGACAACATTCCTACACCGTGCACTAGAGTCGGAGACAGAGCGGCCGATGTAGGAGACAACATTCCTACACCGTGCTCTAGCGACGGAGACAGAACGCGGCCATCTTGTGCGATTAAGAGGCTCGAAAGGTCATACGGGCAGAGTTTCAAGCAGCCACTAGGCGTCTAACAATTGCAGCTCTCAGCGGAAAGTTTGACGTGCCCTTTCGAGCTCCGATTTTAAATTAAATTGTGATTCTGAGAGTTCCAGTTTCCCTCTTGTCCTACGTATCAGGGTAAATGCCAGCTAGTTTCTGGAGCCTAAATCTTCCTCTCTCGGTCTGTCCTAAAGTGATCTTCCAGGCAGATGTTTTCCTGATGTTAACAAAACTCTATAGTTTTCCGCTTGTTATTCATTCTTCTTTTGCCTGACCTATTAATTTTTCAGCTTGTAAAATCATTTATTTAATGGTTCAGACTTATTACTTCATTAATTTATTCACTTGTCGTTTTTATTTTGTAACTTGGACGATGAAGAGTTTAGAATTAATCTCGTATTATACTTATTTAGAGATTAACTCACACATCAACTTATTCATCTACATATTTACTTACTCAAACTTGTACTAAATAATTCTGACTAATTTTCTTAATCATATTCATTCATACATTTATTCGCTTGCACACACTCTCTTTCACCCACTCGCAAACACTCATTCGTTCACTCACACACGCACTCTTTAAGTAACTAAGTAATTAACTCCCATGCTCATTCATTCAACTTCCGTTCCCCTCCCAACCACCCACTAAATCCTTTTTTACATCTCCGCTACTTACTCACTCACTCACTCACTCACTCACTTACTTCCTCACTCACTTACTCACTCACTCACTTCCTCACTCACTCATTAACTAATGTACTCTCGCCGTCCTCGTGTTCTATTACTCTCCCCGCCTCTTCCTTGTTTACCCAATAATCTCTCGCTCGCACACTCCTCGTCATCCTCTCCATCCGGCCCACAAGACATTCAAGAAACCATCATGCAGTAATTATCTCGTGCTGACAGCTCTTAAGTTTGTTGAATCTCTCAAGGCCCACCGGCCCTGCAAATAAATACGGGGCGGAATGAGAAACTTCTGGGTTGTTATTTCAAGCAGTATTTATGCTCACTGTCCAGACCCCACTCCAGACACTGCGTTAGGAATCGAAGCGATTTGAGAGACACTTTAAGCAACCTATACCGACCGTATCAATGATAAGATTAAATCAGTACTGGGGAGAAAATGGCGGGCTCGTAGTTAAAGCTGTTAATCTTTGCCCCTAATAGTGAAACTATGAACTGTGGGTAAAGACTTTGACATGTAATAGCTCTTTATCAGTGAGGAAAAGAAACCACGTGTGCTATACAATTAGACGCGTGTCGTTTTACTCAATGAAATCAAGATGCGGATTTATTTCTTAATTAAAGAAGTATTGACGTACAGTCATGAATGGGTAAAATATCAGTCTTAGTGTGTGGCGTTTGGTTAGAGTAGTGGGTCGGGCCGATATTATTCTATGAGCTTCAGTTACATTTATGTGTGGTGTTGTTTGTGCATGCCAAATTCCTTATTCTCCCAGAGACAAATCTCTGGTGTCAATTTTAAAAGGCTGTGTGAACTCGAAAGTGCCTCGGTTAAAAAACAACTTTGTCATATTTTGAAACTGAACACGAGTTAGTGTGGATAGGGAACGATCGCACTAACTACATTGTTAATCAGGATAACGTAGCAATTGAGTTGTTACATGAACAATTCAGATAGGCACAAGTGGTGGGGGTGTAACACACACTCCATCATGGTATGATGACAACTTTACAAGAAAGGAACACAGCAAGACACTGAGGTTTGGGTCTACACGCAGCCTTCCTCAGAAAACGAGAACAACACAAACAAACAATGAAATAAAGATAAAGTCTACTACATCTAGGATGAGCGGTACAAGTAATTCAATGAGAAATAAAAAGTGGGATAAGAAATGAAATGATAAAACAAAAGGGAGAAGTACTACATTATAAGAGAATAAAAATTGATAATTAATAAAAAAAACAAAAAACTAGCAAACTACAGAAATATTATTTAAATTAATTAAATAATAAATAATGCGAGACTTAGCTGAGATTTGATCCAGAAGCTCCCTAGTTAAAACGGAGGGTGGGTCATTTACTGGTGGCGTAAAGTGAGTTTTTGGAGAAGTATTAGTCAGAACAAATATCACTGTATCTGTTATAAAAGTTAACATTACGTGACAACATCCCCTTGGTCGTTATTTTCTGTAAATAGGAAACATGTTCGATTTGTACGCTTCGGTTAAAAGTCGAGCTGCCATGTTTTGCGTTTTTAGGCCCGACACATTCGAATTCGTCGAGGTATGTTTTTTTGGGATGTAATTTACCTTCCGTGTTGACGCTGTCTTAATTGGGCCGGCTGATTAGTTGTTGGCTTTCCTGCCAAATGTTGCACAGGGAACAATAAATACTTGTGGAAACTACGAGGCAGGAACACATTATCTGAACTACTGTTACGAAAATTCTACAAACAAAATACACATAAGACTGAAAACAAGAGACAACCTGAATCAGACATTCAGCTTATAAAAGAAAAATAATAAAAATAAAAATAAAGTCACATTTATTTATTCCGCGGAAACTCCGAGAAGAAACAAAATGTATGAAATAAATCATGAATCATTGAACCTGACAAAAGTTGCACAAGTAAATATATGTGTCTGTTTCTTTAAAATGTGAGATTTTGATAGAGACTTTTACCAGTTAACGTAAAGAAGAAAATCTAAGGGGATTATTTTATCTCCGCAAATCTGTTATTTTAAGTCTAATCTCCTCTACTCTGAGCATAAGCTCTTCATCTAAAGTCCAGCTGAAGAAAGAAAATAGAAGAAAAAAATAAAATAAAAACAACATCGATATTTCCCATTTTCTACAGAGATTCTTGAATTGAATTCCACGAAACGAGAGTGAAAGGAGGGTGAGGTGGGGCTTATAATTCTGAAATCAGGAGCTTAAAATTGTTGGAATTCATTTGGATAAATAAAAAAAAATGACAAGGACTTGTGTGTATATGATAGGTTTCATGTCAGGGCCAGGATTATCTTTATCAGGTAATTTTCTGTCTGCCTTTCTTTTATTTTGCTTTCAGGTTTTGGGTAATAATATTCTTGAAACAAGTAGGCATTTGTGTTTGGAAACAATAATTTTACAGTTGGGGGCCTCGGTAGCCTAGATGAGAAAACCACTCGACGGGGCTACCGACGTTCTGACAACCCGTGCTCGAATGCCGCTGGAAACAGTGTGGGTTGTACTCGTGGCTGGGAAAAAATACCCCCGCGGTCGACCCAGCCGTTGGCAGAAATGGGTACTAGGGTAGTACTCTGGGAAGGTGAGGAATGCCGCCTCGCATCGTGAGTTTCGATGCTTGAAGCGACACTATTCAGAAGTCTCAGAACATTTCTGGATAGGCGGCCGAGCACATATGGGTGGAAACTGGCGTGCTCAGATGCCGGTTTAAGTCTCGTACTTGACCTTTACCATCTTACAGTTACGCTTACAAACGTCATTATAATCATTCTTACAATCATTCTTACAATCATTCTTACAATCATTCTTACAATCATTCTTACAATCATTCTTACAATCATTCTTACAATCATTTTTACAAGCATTCTTACAATCATTCTTAAAATCATTTTACAAGCATTCTTACAATCATTCTTACAATCATTCTTACAATCATTCTTACAATCATTTTTACAAGCATTAGGAGTTTAATCTTGATATAATTATAATAGGCTTGATACTGCAATATAATAATATTAATTTCACAATAAATATGTTATCTAATTTTACAAGAAATGCTTTATCTACTCTTACAATCCCCTTTCAATCTCTGCAACAATTATTATACAATCATTCCCTTACTTTTTCATTTATGCTCTTTTTTCTTTACTACCATCCATTACTATTATTATAGTCATTAATTCTTTCATCATTGAATTCACCTTTTCCATCTCTATTTCAATTATTCTTTCATTCGCCATTTTCTAATTCAATTCTCATATACAAACATGATTACAACCATCTACTTATTCCTTGCACAAAATCGATTTATCTATTTTCCATTTACTCCCCCCCCCCTCCCATATATCACCAACCATTAATCAGAAACGATATTTGATGAAAACAACCCTCCTCTCCCCCTTCCCCCCCCCCCCCCAAAAAAAAAATAAATAAATAAAAAATAAATAAATAAATAAATGCAAATGTTAAAAGTTCACATGGTCTATTTTGTTGATTAAGAACTATTTTTCTCGCCACAACATCCGCATTTGCGTTCTCTGTTTCCATAAATTAACGGAGCTATTAAATCGCGCGATAAATACAGGAACTTACGTAATCGCCCTGTTTGATTGTCTAGCGAATTTAATGAGAAATTATATCGGCATTAACAGCAAAAACGAGTCAAGATATCAAAAGCCGTGGAGATGAAACGATTTAGAGAATTGTGCGTATTTCATATCTTGACCTTATTAATGATATTTGTGATAATAGTCCGCGAGAATATGGACAAACAACTGGCGCTTTATTACTTAGGAGAAACGTCACAATGGCGGGGATAGTAGCCACCCATTGCAAGAGGTGGAGACAACGGCTTCAGTTTATGTGAGTGAATCTTTCTTGTACGTGAGGAGGAGACTGTATATTACACTTTGAACATAGAATAGAGAAAGGAGGTGACTGTATATTACACTTTGAACATAGAATAGAGAAAGGAGGTGACTGTATAGTATACTTTGAACATAGAATAGAGAAAGGAGGTGACTGTATAGTATACTTTGAACATAGAATAGAGAAAGGAGGTGACTGTATAGTACACTTTGAACATAGAATAGAGAAAGGAGGTGACTGTATAGTACACTTTGTACATAGAATAGAGAAAGGAGGTGACTGTATAGTACACTTTGTATATAGAATAGAGAAAGGAGGTGACTGTATAGTACACTTTGTACATATAATAGAAAAAAGAGGTGACTGTATAGTACACTTTGTACATAGAATAGAGAAAGGAGGTGACTGTATAGTACACTTTGTACATAGAATAGAGAAAGGAGGTGACTGTATAGTACGCTTTGTACATAGAATAGAGAAAGGAGGTGACTGTATAGTACGCTTTGTACATAGAATAGAGAAAGGAGGTGACTGTATAGTATACTTTGTACATAGAATAGAGAAAGGAGAAGACTTTACAGTATACTTTGAGCATAGAATAGAGAAAGGAGGTGACTGTATAGTTTACTTTGAACTTAGATTAGAAAAAAGAGGTGACTGTATAGTATACTTTGAACATAGAATAGAGAAAGGAGGTGTCTGTAAAGCGCATTTGAACATAAAATAGAGAAAAGAGATCATTGTAAAGTGCATTTTGGCAAAAAAAATAGACAAACGGAGTAACTATAAAGCGCACATTTGACATATAATAGAGAAATGGCTTGACTTTCATTTTAAAGCGCACATTGGACATATAATAGAGAAACGAATGATTGTAAAGCGCACATTGGACATATAATAGAGAAACGAATGACTGTAAAGCGCACATTGGACATATAATAGAGAAACGAATGACTGTAAAGCGCACATTGGACATATAATAGAGAAATGGCTTGACTTTCATTTAAAGCGCACATTGGACATATAATAGAGAAACGAATGATTGTAAAGCGCACATTGGACATATAATAGAGAAATGGCTTGACTTTCATTTTAAAGCGCACATTGGACATATAATAGAGAAACGAATGACTGTAAAGCGCACATTTGGCATATAATAGAGAAAGGGGATGATGGTAAAGCGCACATTGGACATATAATAGAACAAAGAAAAGACTATAAAGCGCAATTTGGACATAAAAAAGAGAAAGTGGTGACTGCAAAGCGCGCATTTCGAATAGATTAGGAAGAGGAGGTGACTATAAAGCGCAATTTAGACATAGAATAGTGAAATCCTATTGAATATATCATCGTGTTTTAACAAAGTTCACGATAACAAAAGAGCAGCCGTTGGGCATAACTGTGGACATCGACACGGACTTCATTGCATTGACGTTATTTGATAATAACGGTGATGAAAACAGCGTCCGGCTCGTTGATGTGCTAGTCCATTATATCGACCTTGTCGTGTGCATAAACAGGGAATTGCCGAATCACCGTTCGGACTCATCCGTTCGGACTCATTGTACGTCATCTGCTGAAAAGGGACTGGGCACCTTTGGGCCTGCCTGGAGTGCTGTGGCGCCAATTCTTCATTATTCATTGAAGTCAAAGACAAATCTGGGTATCGATTAAAAACAAAAATAAAAATGTTACTGAAAAATGCCATGTCATTATTGTCATCATTATCATCATCATTACCAGCATCATCATCGCCATCATCATCGTCGTCATCAAGTATCATGCCTGCTGGCGTAGGTGATCATGTCTCTCCACAACCTTCGATCTCGACAGTTATTTATCATTTCTGTTGTTGACCTTCTGCCAAGTCATTCTCTTAAGCTGTCTGGCATCTTTTCTCTTTGCTTCTATCTATTCATCCCTCAATTTTCCCCGTTGCCACAATATATTCCAGTCGTTCCCTTCTCTTTATATGACCAAAATATGATGTTTGTTTCTTCCTAGTATTGGAAATTAGCTCTCGTTTTTTGCTTTGACCTCTTTTACAACGTTTTCATTGCTCTTCTTATTGTGATAATATTATTACTGTTATTGTCTCACTTAAATCCTCCACCCATTTCAGCTTACGTCAACACTAGTTGTGTCCACACCGCGACCTCAAGCCGTTCCTAATGAAGGCCATGATCTGGAACCAAACACATATCGTCGTCTCGTTGTTTCCATTTCTGGAGAAGCTAAACAAAGGAGCTCATTGTTTACACAATGTTTTCGCGCCAGTGCTATCAAGTGCACTTTTCTTCGTGATTCCGGACGTTTTAAGAAGGGCGTCTGTGAATATGCTATATACAGATATAAGTTGTGATTAGATTTGGCGTAATGTTAAACAGACGGAATGTTACACGCATACAAAGACGGTCTTTATAAAGTAATAGAAGAGCGCCAAATTCGTACAGAGTGGTCTACTTTGAGTCTGAAACATGTATATGGGAGAGGCAGGGACGGAGAGAGAGAGAGAGAGAGAGAGAGAGAGAGAGGGAGATGGATGATGAGAGGTTGTCATGTCATAAGTAAAAGAAGGGATATATCAATAATTAATCAGCTGGGCTGATCTCATTGCACTCTGGACAGCCCCCTTGAGTGTTGTGTTTTTTGACTAGATAGAGACAGATGGGGTAAAGGATGAGATTTTACATAGTGAAATCTGATAGTAAGAGTCGGTGACAAACTGTGTGAAGGAGAATATTTTAGTGTCAGTGACAAACTGTGTGAGCCACAAGAGGTAGGCAATACTTGTAGACGTAATAATAGTGGTGATTTTGGCCGACGGTCTGTAAAATTTATGGTCACTAACACCATATTCCCTATACGCCACTTGGCGTGACGGGGTACTTTACTTTTAGTATTGGTTTTGGCATACGTATTAGTGGCAGGAATAGTAGGATTAATAGTGGTAGCAACAGTGGTAGTAGAAGAAGTAAGTTATAGTAGTCTGTTGTTGACAGTAGTAGTGGTAGAAGTAATAATTGTTGTAGTAGCTGCAGTAGCAGTAGGAGTCGTGGTAGCTATAGTGGTGGTAGAAGTAATAATTGTTGTAGTAGTTGCAGTAGTAGAGGGAGTCGTGGTAGCTATAGTAGTGGTAGAAGTAATAATTGTTGAAGTAGTTGCAGTAGTAGTAGGAGTCGTGGTAGCTATAGTAGTGGTAGAAGTAATAATTGTTGAAGTAGTTGCAGTAGTAGTGGGAGTCGTGGTAGTTATAGTAGTGGTAGTGATACTCGTGGGAGCTGCAATAGTAGTAGTGGTAGAAAACGTTTTACTAGTATTTGCTTTGGTATTGCTACTTGTGATAGTGACACAGATGGTAGTTGTTGTCGGAGCAAATGTAGTGGTAGTGTTTTAAAGGGAAATGGTAGTAGTCGTGGTATTCAGAGGCGGCCCTATGGTTGCTGGCGCCCTGGGGAAGCTAAACTTCTGCGTCCTTTTTAATTTCGTATTTATTATTTTCACTTTTTTTCTTTGGGGAGGGGGGGGGGGGGAGATCCTTGATGGCGTCACAAGGACATGGCGCCCCCGGGAAACTACCTCAGTTGTCGGTTGAGCCGGCCCTAGTGATGTCTATTATAGTAACAGATGTTAGTATTTAAAGGCCGTTTTAAAGATAATGAAACCATTAATTACAAAACAGAAAATCTCTCTTCTTCTTCCTCTTCTTTCCTTCCTCATTTACCTTTCAACGTCGAGGGGAGATATAATTTGCTGTCTTTTACTCTTTTGTTCGCCTCTGCTGCTGTTATATTTGCTAGTGCTTCAAATATTCCATCGATCCGTCTCTTTCGTGCTCGACTCTTGAGTCTGGTATTCCCGCAACGTTTATTCAGGGCTTGATGTGTTGTATTTTGCTTACTGAGACGTGAATTGAAGTCTACTTTAAGGAATTCTACATTTAGGGCATTAGTAAAGCTAGGAGGAGATTGGACAATCGCCCTTTGTGGGTCATTATCTAAGTAAGGATGACATTGACTCCAATTTTCAGGTAAGTGCCTTAACTCCTTATACAGCGAAGGCGATGACGCTTGATAGGGCACCAATTTGTGGAAACCAACTGAGAGTATTGCACAACTGACCTTTTTTGGAATCGCCAAGGAAGAAGACAAAGAGGAAGACCAAAATATTCTTGGAGAAGACAGATGGAAGCAGAGATGAAGACGGTGGGGGTAACATGGAATTATCTAAAAAGAACGGCAAAAAACAGATCAGCTTGGAACATGTTTGTTGAAGACCTATGCTCCACAGGGAGCTGAAAGGTAGAAGAAGAAAGAGATTGTTTAACTCCTTCATGTTAAAATGCAAAGCTTGCTGTTAGTCATAACGTCGCCTGTCACATGTTTATCAGATACCCCGCTACTTCCTCTTTCACATGCACCCCGCGTGCCCCATATACGCGCGAGATGTTTCAACCAATAGTCTGTCTTTACAATGATACATGTCATTGCCGTCTGCCGTAACGATTTCTTGAGAAAAGTTCAAAACTGTTTGACCGACCTTCGCAAAATCAATGTCGTCTTGCTGATCTCAAGGGACAGCCA